>CAEFZY010050357.1:0-34059 GCA_903066815.1 Brachyrhaphis roseni
GATAGATAGATAGATAGATAGATAGATAGATAGATAGATAGATAGATAGATAGATAGATAGATAGATAGATAGATAGGACAGACAGACAGACAGACAGACAGACAGACAGACTTTGGTCAAAAAGCCCAGGGGTCTTATTTATGAAGCTGGTACAAAACAAGTCCTGAAACTTCCCTCAGAAAGGTTGTGATCTATAATAAACAAGCTTGATGCCTCACACCAACTCTGACCCATGCGTACCGAATAGGCTTGTTTTGGAGACAGAGGGAAATGGTGACAAAAATGGTGGGTTGGGGAATTGAAGCTGAACGGCATCACAATTCCCTTTGAAATTATGGAACTTCAGTCATAGATCGACTTTATCATAAGCATCCAAAAATGCGGTGTGATATATGCTTCCAGTGCTGAGCCATAACTACAAGAGGATTTAGCCAAAGGGGTTCATTTCAAGCTTCAGTTTACAAGCAAACAGATGAAAAATAATATTTGAATCTATTATTTAAGTCTCTGTTTCATATTTTAACTGTAAAAGAGCTTGCCCAAAACTTACGGAGGCTACAGTAAAATAAAAGCAGCCTCCTGTGATCCCAATCTGAGTACCTGTCATGTCTAACCCAGAGGACAGGGAGCATATAGTTCCTTCAGAAAATCTCATTGCTTGGGATATGCAGCCAGTGATAGGGGACATCAAGTCAAAACACAGGAGACAAGATCGGCCAGGCATGTTGGAATTGTACTTTTCCAGGTAAAGGGTTTTGGCCTTATGCAGGACGTTATGCTAATAATATATAGCAGTAGTCACCGACTCACTGGCAGAATGGAGAGTGTTGCGCAACACAAATAATTACACACACAAGGTGCTAAACAGTAAAACATCATTTAACGAAGCTTCAAGGCAGATAAATTGCCACAAGAAATTTGAATAACTGAGGTATTCAAATCATTAATTGAATTGTTACAGCTCTAAAAGACCTGAAGTCATGCTTACTATTCGGAATATCAATAAATGCCCTGGCAATATTTTTACTATACTGAATGGGATCTAAATTAGGAAAATGTTCAATTATTCATTGTAAAACACGGCTGTTTCAGGACTGTTTTTATGCACTTTTCTCTTTTGTCCTCATCAAGGCGGTGTTGCGTCCCTCTACACCAGCCTTTACATCAGTGAAGTATCTCCTTCAGGTGGATGGATCAAGGGAACTGCAGGTCTATCCAATTGAACAGATACGTTTGAAGATGTAAAACATGGATCAATGATCTTTAACATAGGTTAGTCTGTCATATATTGCAACCATGCCTCCTTTTGTCATAGCAATGTGGCACATATTGATTAGTATTGTGCTGAAGATTGTTGTTCAAAATATTGTGAAGCTCTAATACTGTTGTAAGGAGTTTTATGTTGAGATTATGTAGGTTTTGCAGAAGCGTGAGTATGTTGACAATTAAGATTGGAATGAAGTGTCTCCTTACACTGTTTCACATTTGGAATAGGAACAGCCAGCATTTGCTGGTCATCAAAACTTTCTTCATTCTTTGCTTATCCAACCATCTCAAGTTAAATTTTTTACTATAGTTTTTTACACTTTTAGAGCAAAAAGTATTTTTTCTATTAAAGAAGTAAGGCCTTCACTTAGAGGAGAGGGTTATCGCTCTCATTTCCCATTTGGACTGTGGTTCTGATTCACCACTAAAAAGCAATGCTCTTTTAAAACAGCTTCTATTCATAGAGTGAAAATAAGATTCTCAGATTAGAATATAAATATTGAATTATTTTTCTTGAATGATTCAAGAGATATCAAAACGATGGCACTTTCTGTTGATTTGTGACGTTTTGAAAATTGCACATCATCCAAGGTTGAGGAAATATGCTTCCCTTTGCTCTGCTGTTGAAAGGTAGATGAGGAATGATTGACACCACTCTCGTGTTTGTCCGTTTAATGTAGTGCTCTAGCCAGCAGGCAGTTTTCTTAGATAAAGTAAATTTGTTTGAAAGTGAGGAACAGCCTCAGAAAAACTCTTAAAGGTCGGCTTGATCCATGTTCAGACTACACAAATACAGGCAGAATAATTCACTTCTGACAACTCTCAGCAAAATAACAAACACGCATGTTTCAAAAGATGACACAGTCTTTTTACTCTTTAATGTCCGTGGTGGACTTCCTTTAGGTTGGTGCTTGTAAAAGATTAGGCTTCAAATCCAAAGTGATGTCTATAAACTCCTTTGAATTCCCACATCCTTAAGAATATGATAAAACAACAGAAGACTGAAATAAAACACCAGATGTGGGACATGTTCCCTCTGTGGCATACTGTATTCACAGAAGAAAATTACAGTGGGATGACAGAAACCTTCTGATAACATCCTATGATTAAGTGAAAATTGTTGCTTTTGCCCATGTCCAAACCCACACTGTGTCTCTCAAGTATAAACCAGCAGACACCACCGGCACGAGCAAACTCGTTCTCTTCAAACCTAGGAATAATGACACAGCTGACATCTTAATGGTAAATGAGCATAAACAAAGCCTCGGCTTCAAGACAAACTGTCAAGTAAAAAACAAATGCTGCTATTCTTCAGCGTAAGCCCCACAATCCAACGCATCCAAAAGTCAATATTCACACTTGGCAGCTGAGACAAAGATGAAGACGAGGTGCAAGAAGTACAAAACATGGTGCAGTCTGGAGCGGGCCTGAAGCGCCACATGGCATCGATTCAGAAAGGCTCCGTCTTTTACATGCGGGAGAGTTTGTTCCAAAGCTGATATCATAAAAGGCCATAACAGCGTAATCGCAGTCGTATATTTTGCTATCTTTCAAAAATCAACTTAACACCACAGGTGCAGACGAGATGCAGAAGGCGGATCTGACTCATTCGTTAATGGAGTAGTTGTAGAGATGAGAAGCAGTTCTATGGAGACTTGAAAAAGCAATTATACACCTTGAATGTTTTCATATGTTCTGCCTGTACTTCTACAAATGTTAATATGTGTATATTTAACTACATATTTTGTGATAGATTAATACAGTTATTAGTCAGCATTTATTTTAGAGAACAATAACTTTTTTAAAACTTTTTTTTTCAAAATAAAAATATGAATTATATTTGTAATGCAACCCTTAGGTCCAATTACCTAAATGGACGACTTTTGTGGCATGTCCTCGCAGCACTGCACATCTAGAAACTTAATGTTTTGACTATTCCTTTTCTCAAAATAGAATAGATAATTCAAACTGTATGGAGCGCTTCCATTAAAATCAGTTTGTAGGTTTTATTACAGCTTCTCAGTTTGTTTATGTCTACACTTGACTGATCCATTGAAACATCTAAATATGCTTTGATCTAAATCAGTGTAACTCTGGAAACTCCACATGTGGAGATTGTTTTTAATCAAGTCTAGACATGCCCTGTATATGGCTCGAACCACGGTACCTTTCGTTCTAACCGGCTTTCCAGTCTCTTCCGAAGAAAAACATCCCCTAACCATGATGCTACCAGCTTTGATTATGTACAGGTATCAAAGTAAAGGAGACAAATATCCACAAAATGCTTCACTTTTTAAGATTTGTATCATGAATTCATGTACCCATTTTTTTCCGGCTCATAATTTTAAAATCCTTATACTTTCCAGGCACATAGTGTCATTTTATAGCACACTCAAGCATCTATGTTACCGTCCGTTGTTATAAAAATTCAATATGTATAAAACATGGCATTTGACTTTGTGATATGATGCCTTGAAATGTGCTTCAGTCTCTGTGAGAAGCTCCAACTTTTTTCATTTAGCATGTCACCACAACAATGTTCCTCCATTATGTCATTTGCAACCCACAGAAGTGTTGGACTGAGAAATAGTTTGTATTATATTCTCAGCAGATGCTCAGTTCCAACAGGTATTTATCGACTGCTGCTGCCACTAGTCTGGTGGAGCTGAGTGCGGAAGGCGTCGGGGAAGGGTGCTCTGTGAGGAGATTGTAACTCCAAGGAGGAGCTTTGGGGGAAAAAGTGGCACTTTGTGAGAGCAAGTGTTTAGGCACCCCAACATAGCTGCCAGGGGAGATTCAAGGATTCCTCAAACATGCATGAAAAATTCAGAGCAACACTCCCATGTATATTTTCGATGAGGGAATAAAAACATAACATGACATAAAGCTTAAAAAAAAGTAAACTTCCCATAATACTGCCTGTTAAAATACATTGACGTTTGTGGGTGTAACATGATGAACTCTGAAAAAGTTCATAGAACTTTAATAATTTCACTATACACTGTAAGCTGTGGAGGTTTGAAATGTTTTGTGATATCTGCTTCTGGACACTGATAGAAAGTCAATTTAAAAATAAAGCAGACACACATTTCACCCCAAACGGTGCAAATGAATATACCTCGTGGCATAAATTGTCAGGTCAGTGCACAACTTGTTTGACCTACAAGATGAATATAAAGCAATGACAGAGAGAGCCATATTGTATTGATTGATAAATGCATTTTCCCTCTGTGTACAATTGGCTATCTGTCAGGGCCATGAACATCACCAGGAGCACAAATATGACCTTCTTCCTTATTGCTTGCCTTTTTGTACTTCATGGCCTTGAATCCTTAAGTTAATATCTTAGCAATTTTCAAAACTGTGGCGACTCTGACGAATGGAGGCTCTGAATACTGAAAGAGTGGTCAGGACAGCTTAGATATGGAATTAGTTTTATTCATGAGGAACATTGTAATATGTGAGAACTCTGTTTGGTGCTGCACGGTTATGTAAAAGGTGTCTAATCCACTCCATTCCAGCTTTTATCACAGCTATCAAAAAGCTTAAAAAAAAGCAAGTATTTATGATCATGCAAATGAGGGCAGCTCTCAGCCCACGTTTTGTTCAGGGGAACAAAAAGCCCTGAAAAAAATAAGAATGGTTCTGCTTTCTATCTCAATCCACTAATATCCCCCTTTTTGCCAAAGATTTAAAATCTATTAATTTCCCCATGAAGACTCTTCTTTACCTGACTGTTTAGTAATTTGTAACAGCTTTCTTCTCTTGTCCTTTTTGTTCTCATGAATCAAGCACTCATTTAAACTGACTTTGAAAATAATAAGGACAGAACAATGCAATGACAAGGTTGTTTATGAACAGATGATGGTCTTCAGGTATTTAATAGTGCTTGAAATGCATATCTCAAGTTTTGAAAATGTTGATAAAAGCAATATTAAAGCGAGCTTGTCTGTTTGAAGTTGTTGGTGAAGAAACACAAGCTTCCCCATGGGCATGATCCTTTGATTGAGAGATATGCTTAATTGATCTTTTTCTTGCTTAATTTATTTTGCAAACCTTCAGTTTTTTCCAGACTTAGTGTCCTAAATTTGCAGCAATATACTGGCACTGTTCATGTACAACATCGAAAAGTATGGAATTAGATTTAGGTGTTTCTCTGATCTGGTTAGATCCATCCTTCTAGCCAGCCAGCCTCTGTTTTTTTTTTTTTTGCAGGTTTTGCATTTACACTTATACATGTATTTTAAAAGTATTTGAAACTCTGGACATTTGTGTAT
The DNA here is from genome assembly GCA_903066815.1 of Brachyrhaphis roseni. Classification (NCBI taxonomy): domain Eukaryota; kingdom Metazoa; phylum Chordata; class Actinopteri; order Cyprinodontiformes; family Poeciliidae; genus Brachyrhaphis; species Brachyrhaphis roseni. Next base: position 5,545 of record CAEFZY010050357.1, read on the forward strand.
GACTAAGTATAGTGTTTTGGCATGAGAAATGTCCCAGAACCCTTTATTCTGTGTTTGAATGGGAAAACAAAAACAACACCAGCTTTTCAACTTAAAAAATAACAGCAATGTTCTTTAAATCTGTACCTCTACAAACAACCAGTGTCCAGAATCCAGGGTGTTACTCGCCGGCAGGGCTGGACATAGATTTTCAAACTCATCTGCGTCTCGTCGATAAATCATTTAGGACCACGAACAGTTTTCACTTGCCCTGCATGTTCACAGTTTGAATTAAACCAGCAAACAGTAACCAGCTCTGGAAAAGCTTACAGTAAAAGCACAGCAAGCAAGTGCCTTGTAAGTGTCAGAGGATTCAAAGAGTTGCATAAAAAATTGCATTTCACTTTGTACATGGGTAGTTTTTTTTTTTTTTCATTTTCACAGCAAAGGCAGAGGAATTCATTAAAAGGCTCACCCCTCATAGCAACAACTGACAGGCGGGAATTTGTCAGACAGCCTAATACATAGTCCTGTGTATAGTGATGAAAATTATTTTAAAGAACAGGCGTTGATTTGACAGCACCCCAGTAAGAATTTTTTTTTTTTTTTTGTCGGTGTAATGCTATTTTTCCTCAGGAGAACCAGATCCTTTTTTTCGCTAATTTGCATGCCAGAAACCAAACGGAGCAACCTTGCAGTCTTCAAAGCAGGTCTCCCAGGTAATGGAGGGGAGCATAGGATTGCACATCTGATCAACTCTGACTGGAGTTTTCATCATGTAGATCTAAAACTGGAGGAGGAGTTTTGCATGTTTACACAAAATTAAAGCAGGGGAGGGATTCTCATCTTTTATTTAATGTTCCTTAATTAAAATGATTCTTTGTCACGCTTCATTAATTTTAATCACATCGTTGTATTAAAATAAAAATAAATAAATAAAAAAAAATTGCTGACTGGCATTTTGTATTAATTCAGACATTTTATTTGACAAAAAAGAACAGAAATAAAGCAGTAGACGCCACAGGAAACAATATACTGAAACTCAAATAATGAAAGACAAATATGTACACTTGTTAATTAAGAATATGATACAAACTTCTACACATGTACATCCACAACGTGCGGCTGAATAAGATTACCTGCACATTTAGTTAAAAGATAGTTGCAACTTCAGATTCTGTAATCACTGTTACAATGTTGGGAGTCTCCTCGTGGACCGTGGCCTGTCCTGCATCAGTTTCATGCAGCTGCTGGGGGAAGTAGGAAGGAAGAGTCCCAGATCTGGAAAAAGTCTGCATGTTGCTTCTTGGTTTTGGCTGGTTTGTGCTGTATCCACAGTCCTTCCTAATGCTGTGAGGATTATTGAAAACAGGCATGGGGGAGAAGCCTATTGTGTAGGCATTTTCTCTGGAGTTCCTGTAGCTCCTCTGTGGTATCACACAGTAGGCACTCTGGCAGTCTCTAGATAAGCTGCTAGTAGTACCTGAAACAAAGTAAGATAAACAAAACTGCAGATTAGATACAGTAAGTGTAGATGTTATGCAACCACCTTTAATGTTAACCTGTCAAAGTTTTTATTTAAATGCAATCTTGCAAAGCCTGGGAAATATTTAAAGCTACTTTTGTCACTATCCAGGTCTGAATAAGTAAAAAATAAAACTGAGTGTGGACAGAATGTTAACAATTATTGCCATTATTAATTATTTATATTTTCAAAAATTTATAAACCTTCTTAGTATCTTAGTATCTTACTATGTGTCATTTGTCTCGCACTAATACACACAACTTTGTCTTGGTTTCACACAAAATCCCAACAAAAATCTTGAATATTGTTGCAAATTCAAATAGAAGTACGACAGGTATGAACATTTTCCCAAGGCCTGTAAATGTCTGCTAATGCCATTTTGAATCAAGGCAATAAGCAGAACTTGTGGTTCTTAAACTTAACATTCAAAAGACAAAATAATAGTAGAGAAGTCTGATATGTGATGCCATTATGTAAACCACGCATGTAATACAAAATAATTATTATGTATCATTATTTTAGATGTTATTACATGAACTAAAAATGTACACTTCAAAGAAATGATTCTGAATAATTAGGCTCCCTGGAATGTTTAAAACTCACTTTTCAGTCTGGGTTGGAAGGTGCTGAAGTTCTTCTTGCCACCATCTCCACTGACATCTGAGTCGCTGTCATTGAAGTCACTGTCCCCTTTACCGCTGTCCTTCACGCTCAGCTGGTCATTGTTGCTGAGGCCGCTGCAGTCAACAAAATACAGTATGAGCCACAGCCACACTTAGCTTGATTATTGATGTGTTTTCATATGCAAAAACTAGATCTTTGCTGCCCGTCTAACCTCAATCTCCACACATGCCACAATCAATAAACTGCATGCATGGGTGAAAAGTAAAGCATGCTTTCTTTCCATTCAAGGTTTACTGCTTTGCAATACACGAGAAAGGAAATTTCTCATTTTTTCACTTAACTTACCTCACTTGCAAGCAGTATCTGTCACCTTGCCACACAGATGTTGGCTGAAAATGCTTGGAGGGCAGGAAGATCTAAGAGAGCAAACAGAGTGACAGTAGAGTGCTTAGTTTCCATTTCTGGCACATAGATCAAGGCAACATCACGAAGCTAAAAAGATGAAAAATGCAGAAAAAAAAACACTGGATGACTCACCTTCGATTCTGAGTCTCTGCTCCTCTCCTCATAGAGGCAGGAATCATCCAGAGACAAAGACGTCCTCTCATGGAAGAACCCCTGCTGGCCCGTGTAAATGTTTGGTTCTGCAGAGCTGAGCATGGAATGGGGCCTGCCGTCAAACAGGCCCTGGCACACCTCTCTCTTTCTGCCACGGCTTCTTCTTCCCCCACGGCTCAGTTTGCACGTGAGGGCGACGGCCACAATTGCAATTAGCAGGAAGGCACAACCCCCACTGAGCACGATGATGATGATTAGTGAGCCATCGAACGAGGAGCCTTCTTCCTCACTTGACTGTAGGACAATGACAACCTGGTGTTCAGGGGGTTCTGTATCTGAAACCACAAACCTAATAGTGGCACTGCTAGACAGAGGGGCCCTTCCGTTGTCACTGACTGTGATTTTAATTTCCAACACGTCCCCTATTTCGGCTGTGAGCCACTGCTTCAAAGCAATCTCTCCAGTGTTTTTGTTCATGGTAAACAGCTTTGGGTCACCTTCCAGAATTTGGTGGGAGAGCTCGCCATTCACCCCCTCATCTACATCTTCTGCTACTACCTGAAGGGCACGATAGCCTGCGGGGGCATTGTAGGGAAGAAGGATATCAGCAGAGTTATTCAGCAGGACAGGGAAGGTGAAATATGGATAGTTGTCATTCTGATCCACGACTCTGATCCGGATCATTGAGGTGCTGGACAGAGAGGGGGAGCCTCTGTCCTCAGCTTGGATGACCACCTCGATCTGTTGGAGCGTCTCATAATCAAAAGACCTCAAAGTGTACAAGGACCCTGAGATTGAGTCTACAGAAACATAGGTGGACACTGGAGATCCTCCCGGTATTTCTGAATCTAAGAGTTTGTAGGAAACTTTTGCGTTCTTTCCCATGTCAGGATCTCGAGCAACAACGGTAGTAATGTATGAGCCAGGAATGTTGTTCTCCAAAACGGAAACTTCATACACAGGCTTACTGAAAAGAGGGGGGTTGTCATTCTCATCTGTTACACTGATTGTGTACTGCTTGGCCGTCTTAAACGGGGGAGTCCCCAGGTCCTCTGCCACTACAGTCAAGTTGTATTCTTGGATCTTCTCTCTGTCCAGAGTAGCGGTGGTAACGATCATGAACGTCTCCCCGTAAGCCTGCTGCAGAGTGAAATGCTCGTGCCCGAGCAGGCTGACGCGCACGTACCCGTTGGAGCCCGAGTCTCTGTCCGAGGTGCTGATCAGCGCCACGAAGCTCTCCGCTGCCGCAGCCTCGGTGATGTAGGCCACCGAGTCGCTGCTGGAGGTCATCGGCTTGATGGTGATCTCCGGAGCGTTGTCGTTCACGTCCACTACCTCGATTACGACCGTGCAGGTGGAAGGGACGGAGTTCTCGCCCTGATCCGAGGCTCTGATGATTAGCTCGTATGACTTCCTTTTCTCAAAATCAACCAGCGCCTTCAGGGTCACATCCCCGGAGTAAGGGTCGATTTGAAAAGTTTGGGCCGCTTCGGATGACAGCTCATCCGGGAACGCATACACGACTTCCCCGTTGATGCCCTGGTCCGGATCGGAGGCGTGCACTTTCAGTACTCGGTGACCTACAGGGGAGTCTTCCTCCAACTCAACTTTCAGGGAGCTGTGCGCAAAAGCCGGGCTGTTGTCATTAAAGTCCAACACTTTGATGTTCACAGTCATAGATCCCGACTTTGGAGGTGCTCCTCCGTCAGACGCAGTCACCTGTATAGTGTAAGAGTCCTCCACTTCTCTGTCCAGCTCACTCACCAGAACCAGCTCTGCAAACTTCACTCCGTCCTCCAATTCGCGCACTTCCACAGTAAAGTGGCTGCATGGGGAGATGTTGTAGCTCTGGATGTAGTTATCACCCACATCCTCGTCGAGAGCGATCTGGAGCGGGAACCTGGAGTCCAGGGGCACATTTTCAACTATCTCTAGTTTCGTTTTGTTGAGTGGGAAGTACGGAGAGTGGTCGTTGATGTCCTTCACCTCGATCTCCACGTGGATGAGCTGAAACTTCTCCCTGGAGTGGGCCACGATGTTGAAGGCGATGAAGCAGCGAGGGGACCTGGGGCAGAGCTGCTCCCGATCGATCACATCCGCGACGGTCAGGAGTCCGTCACTTTCCCGCATGTGAATAACTGAGGTGTTGCTCTCCTGCATGAAGCGGAAAGATGTGTCCGGGTCATCAGACGGATCAATCTTTAAATCTTGGGATAAATTCCCTATTTCCGTCCCGGGTGCGTCCTCTTCATAGGTAAAGTACCTAGTACTTGTGCATTGCACAGTGCGCAGAAAAACAGAAAAAAGCGTCAAGACGAGCCCCGCAGATGCAGCTTTGCAAAACGCCATGCTGAGTGTCCCCCAAAAAATAAGTATTCAGATGATTCAAGTTGTGAACTACTTCTCCTGCCTGAGTTCAACTCCGAGTTACCAGACCGACTTTAAGCCCCACTGTATGCAAATTGCCCGCCCAGTCGACCAATGGCCTTCCAGTGGGGCACCAAAAGGAGAGGTTTGGCGCAGCACCAATTTGTAGCTTATTGTTTTGGGTGCAAATGGCTCATTAGATAAACTGCTTGTAGAGCTTTTAATCGGGCAGACACCAGCTTCCTTAAATTAATCTGCACGTGACAATTAATTAACTAACTAAATTACTTGGAGGGGACAGGATAATAAGAACACACGCCTCCGGAGGAGGGTACAGGTCTACCTGTTAAAAGCTTTAAAAAGGATTTACTGGGTGAGTTTCACCCAGAGAAAGAAGGAAGCAGACACATGGCAGCGTTATTAGAAGTGCTCCAAAAGTTAAGAAGGGCACACGGCTGTGGAAAGCATCAGGAGAATGATTGGCGCTGTGCGCAGACGTTCAAAAGTCCTGAAGGCAAAAAAAAAGGGGGGGGAATGAGATATTCAAAGAAAGTCATGCTATGCATGTACCGCTAATGGAATGCAGATAGAATGTTAAAATTAATCTGAAGGTAAGGTTATGATTGGGAAGAATACTTCTGAACCATTTTCCCCTACTGCATTCCTGAAATATTAGTTTTTTTTGTTGATTTATTTTTTATTTTTTTAGTTTGTATTCATAAGTAGCACCGTTAGGTAATTTTTCAGCACTTTTGGGTGAAAAATGCCAACTTATGTTTGGCTTGTAAAATCTTAATGTTAAGTGCAAAACTGTCAGACAACAGCAGTGAGATAGGGACAATAAATATAAATCAGAATTTCATGAAATCTAAGTGTAATGCGACATAAAATTTAAATACAGCGGCAATTCAAGCATATATCATATACTCCAGACAGGTTGTTTCTACTGCCTCTCCATGCACAAGAAAAGGAATAGCAACTCCACCAGCAAAAATAATGTCAGAAAGATAGAAAGAGAGAGAGAGAGAGAGAGAGTCAATCCAGTTATTTGCTGTTCACTTTTAATAATTGGGATTTTGAATTATTTAAATGCAATCCAGACTCCTTAACAGACACCAAAATAAATCTTTGATTGGACAAAAACCCATAAGACCCAAATTAGAACGTCACCAGAAAGCTGTTAGTGTACAGTAGTATCTTCAGTGGTACTCACTGCAAAATGTTTGTTGCAGTAGCAAAATTCTACACTCAAAGTGATGAAGGAAAATTATTTTTTTTAAAAAGAAAAAAGTCTAATGTTACTGGATCATCTGCAAAAATGTTTCTGTTTCCCCGAATAAAACTTTAAATACCAGTCCCTCAACTATGAAGGAAAATTCTGTTGTCATTGTTTTATAAAAAGTTTTGAGTTTGAAACTTAAAAATGAGTAAAATTAAAAAGAAGCTTAAAAATAGTAAACAGAAAATGATAGATATAAACTGAATGTTGTAAACTCTAAGTAATCTACGTTAGTAATCTATGTTTTGTAATATGGCACAGAATATTGTAGTGGTAGATATTGATATGACAATATTCCTAAATTAGAGGCTCTCTCTAATTTAACAACAAAAATATATGCTATAGAAAATGTAAGTTAACACAGACTGGAATTGTATGTGAATTTAATTGGCCCTATTTCTTTGACACTACAACAATATATCAGGTGTTTACCCTAGGAATTGTTTTTATTATACACCAACAACAGGCTTAGAAAAAAAGCAAAGACAAGAGTATCAGGGGATTTTATGATCTGTGGCACATAATATTGTTAAGAGATTTAGAGAATCCTCTCCACAGTGCGAACAAGACTGAAAACCAATACAGAAAGGCAGTGATCCTCAGGCCCTCGGGCTGAACAACATCAAAAACAGGCATATTTCTGCACAGAAACACTTCTGGTTGTCAAAAAAAAAACAACATGTATAATATCCTAAGATATATCTCCCTTTGTTTCAGGACTGAATCATTTAAAAATGTTCCAAGGTGAAGTGGGAAAAAATGTAGATGCTGGACAAACAAATGTTTTGGACATAATGCAAATAATCTCTTGAGCCCTCAATGGAACAGGGAATGGCTGGTTTGTTATCAACATGAAATCACAAAAAACAACACATGAAATACTATTATTAGGCTGCATTATCTTTATTGTTTTATTCTTTTTTCAATGAGTGAAGTTTGACAAACTAGCATATAAACATTATTTCAGAGAATCATGCAAGAGAGACAGAAAGCAGGCTTATATAAAAAGCTTCAATTCAAAGGCATTAAGAAACACATTTTGAGTAAAATTACAATTTGGAATGAAACAGATGTTAAAATATGGGTAAGGATTTATAGAATCACACCATCTAAAGCAAAGACATTCCACTGACTGTAAAAAGCAGTGGAAGTTTCCATAAGACCATTGCTTACAAGGCCCTTAAAAGTATGAATAGAGTGAAGTGAGTTAAGTGTCTGAAGGCTGATGGTATTTCGAAACCTATTTCTATAATTTGGTGCTGAAAATGAAATAAAGAGCAGTTTCACCAATTAATGTTCCTTATAAAGTTAACCATTACATCCAAAATGTGTCAGTAATTTGAAGTTTTTGACTTGCGTGGATAGTCTACGTTTTTCAGAAAGATCCTAGAAGAACATATTCAGTATAAGGGAGCATAGATGTGCGGTAAAGCAGTATGCACACAAGAGTGGCTATAGCGTGTTATGAAATTTAGATATGCTACAAAAGAGCACCCACATAAAACTGAGGAAAGTGCTGTGATAGAGCTCAGTTGTGAGTCTGCCTCTTTACCAAATCCTGCTGCTAGAAGTAGATCTATTTTATGTACAGAGGAAGCATCAAATTTGATGGCACCCATGGGGAAGATGTGTGAAAAGCTTTTAAGTAAATTAATCTGTAATTGCAGTAGCATAAACTCACACTAAAATATGTTATTACCCTTTCTGTCAATAAACCGTACAGCTCATTGTGCCAAGACAACAACACTTTTCCTATAGCCTCTCATGAGATTCGGGCAAATAGAGGGAGAAAGAGAGAGAGAGAGAGAGAGAGAGAGAGAGAGAGAGAGAGAGAGAGATGTTTTCACTAGGTTTTCAATGACACTGAACTTGGGACAAAGAAAATGTGGTTGGTTAACTTTTTTCTATATTTCTGTAATGATGCGTTTTGTAAGCTTTATCCTGTTGAAAGACTCAATGATGACTAACTTTGGATCGTCTGCTCCACCATATATTCATGTAAAAATGTTTTTCAATGATCTTTAAGGTTCCCAAGGCATTTATAAGAGAAACAGACCCATACAGGGCAATGTACCAGAATTCAACATCGAGGCTGCACATCTCATTCACAAGTGTGGCAATGTTAGGTCTACATATAGCCCTGATTTGGACATAATATATTTATTTTAAGATTAGAGACAGTTATATTGCTTTATCTAAGCTTGGTTTATGAAAGATGTAGAATTAAAGATTCAAAAGTATGACAAAAAGTTGTGAATCATGCACAAATGCCCAGAAGAATAAACTCAAACTCCAAGACAGTTTTATTTGATTCAATATGAATAAATTCTACATCCGTTTTTTTTTCTTCAGTTTTAATGTTTCTGTGTGGAAAAAAGACAGCATTGTTCTTTATTTTAGAGCCAGAAATTCAAAATTCAGTTGAAAATAGTAGAAAGACTAGACATTTGCATATTTGTAATAATTGCGGAATGGAAAAAACACAATTTAATTTAAAATATTCAAATAGAAGATGCAGTGTCACTTTAACAAGAGATGTCCTGAGTTCAAGACACTCTCTTTGCATAAACTCTCTTTTTATAAACATAGATCTTAGAGGAAATTATACATGTTTTGATTTCTAATTAACAGAATTTAAGCACCAGAAATGCATAAAAACTTTTTTTTTTTATTTTATAATTTCATTCCATTTTTTTATTATTTTTTTTGGACATGAGGTTCTTTTCCACATATTCACCCTTGGCTTCACGCCAGACACAACTGAGTTTTTTTACCAAACGCTCAACTGGTCAAAGCACACAGTTCCAGTTAAAATCCCAGTAGAGTCTATTAAACTGTAAGAGTTCATGTTTTTGATGGCTGGACAGTAAAAAATCGTTTGCTGCCTAACATGGCTCCCAAACAGCAGTGTCTTATTCAAATAGCATATATTGGTTGTCATGGAGACATAGTGACAATAAGCCGCTCATTGCTACAGCTTTCTTAAATTGAGCTATGGAGATTTTTTTTTGTAACCTGCTTAATTTCCAATTAACTATGAGGAGATCTTTGTCCAGTACATTACCCTAAAAGAAATGGGTCTTTATGTCAGGCCATATTCATAGCACAGAAGTCAGAAAATCCTGCATTACTAATTTGGATTTTTAAAAGGATTGTTAGATATTGTAATGAAAGGTCTGAGTTTTCTACTGTTTGTAGAAACAAATGAGATTTTGCTGCTGCAATAAACATGCATCTATTTTAAGGCTTTTTTAGGCTGCATTTTAACAATGATAAGTATTATCATTACTGTTTCTGTACATATTTCCATATAAACAAGTTGTTCATTTGCACATCATCCCAGCTCCTTCTATTTTTCGTTTTGAGGATTACAAATTTACCATAAATAACATAAATATTTATTTCCAATCAATATTTTTTTTTCTCAACATCATGTTCATTTCATCTAAGCATCCCCTGTAAATTCCATGCATAAGGATGAATTATATTATGCATAAATTATAAGCATGAGTCTCTTTTCCTAATGAGCAGCTGCAGACGCTGTCTCATCTCAGCAAATAGTGGAGGAGGAATTTTCCGTGCAGCGTAGCTGAGAAAAATTCATGAAGGCAGACAAAAGTGATTTGATTAATGTTGTGTTTCGGACACCCACAATGTTAATTGCACACAAGATATGATTGTAGCTCTTAGTTAGCTGGAAAACCTGCCAGCCTAATCAAGATCATCTGTGTTGTAATAAAAACCCAGTTGCACTTAATTTACTCCTTTCTGGATAGTTTTGTAACAGCAGCCTTGGAAGTTAAAAGAACGAAGACTTGAATGATTCCCACTTAGATTGCATTCTCACAAACACACACACGCACACATCAGAAAGAGCTTTCCTGGAGATAACAAAAGAGCACGAGTCAACCAGACCTTTGTCAACCATATGGCTGATTAGCTTGTGCTGATTAAAAGCCCTTTATGGCTCTTCAAAGAAGCTCTTGACACCTCACAAAAGTTTACGTTAAGTCTGTCTGAGCCCCCATGTGGGTGCATACAGAAAGGTGTAAAAATGCACACAATGAAGACCTCCAAGCGACCAAAGTCACCCTTAAGCGTTGGGGGGTGGTAAGGAGCTCTGCACTGTCATGTTTAAATGTTAGAAAAGCAACATTTTCTTGTGTGCAAATGCAAAAAAAAATGATTTTCTATTTCAAATACCAGCGTCTGTTGTTACTGGCAGGACTACGAGGCAGAATTAGAGAAAAAAAACAATAACAAAATGCTCAAACAATGTAGCAGAGCAAGCCAATTTAGAGCTTAAGCTAAGGCATTTCCATATTGAATTTGGAACAAGCTTCAGTGGGATGGCATAACAGTAGAAGTGGATACTTAGTTTGCTCTCAAGTCTATGAGCACCAATTAAAAAAGTGATTTTCTCATATTACAGTGCCTTGCAACACCCTTGAGCTTTTTCACATATTGTCAAACATCAATATATTGTACTGGGATTTGTTTTCTGACATATCAAAACAAAGTGCATAGTTTTGAAATGAAAATGAAATGATACATAGATTTAAAAAAAAAAATTATGATAAATACAATAAACAAAAAAGTGCATTTGTATCCAGCCCTCTAGAAATAATTTGCAGAACCATCATTTCCTGCAATTTCTGCTTGAATTGTTTAAGCTTATGACTTTAATAATTTGCACAAACAGACTGAAATTTTTCCCAATATTCCTTTCCAAATGTCTTTTCATTGATTTTCAATAAGATTTATATCTGGACTTTGACTGGGCCAATCTAACACATCAATCTGCTTTCTGGCTGTATCTTCAGGGTTGTTGTCCTACTGGAAAGTAAACGTCTGGCCCAGTCTTGAGTCTTTTGCAGCATCTAACAGGTTTTCATTTTGCATTTAGCTCATCCATCTTCTAATCAATTCTGAACTTGTTACTGCTGAAGAAGTAGAGCACCAGAGATTGATGCTGCCATCACTGTGTTTCACAAAAAGTATGATGTGTTCAAGGTGATTTGCAGTGTAGGAAAGACTTAACAGAGCAGCTTTGTTTACAATTAGATCATATTACACTCTGGCTGACTCTATTTTCTAATAATCCAACTTCTGAAAGCACCTGTTTGTCATGGGCCTTATTCAGAGATATCAGGGTAAAAGGGACATTTTTTTTTTTTGCAAAAACAGGAAAATAAATAAGAAAACATGTATTATTTCCCCCCCACTTCACAATTATACATGTGTTAGCCTAGCACATAAAATTATAATAATTACTATTACACTTACTGGTAATGTAATGTGACAAAATGTGACATTGTTTTTAAGGAAAAAATAACTTTTTAAGATTCTGTATATCAAAAAATATCACATCAAACAGCATATGGGGCAAAAGCCAAGCTAAATCCTTAATCTCAGCTGGATGACATCCTCTTGTGCCACTTAACACTGTGTCGTCTTTATCTTTTGGGGTTAAAAATAATGGTGAAACTCAACTTTGCTGTTTTTCTTGGAAATGTTTATTTGTCCTCTGTTCCATTTTTCATACTTTCTTTTTTTTTTTTATAATCAGGCTCATGCTGAACAGAGACTAGCAGGGGACCAAACATCAGACACATTTTTACTATCCGCAAACACACAAAGCCTTCCCTCAATAGTCCCATGCTGGTTGTGAGTTGAAATCCAAGATTGTATTGCAATGTGGAGTCAGAAGGTGATGCAGAATTATCAGCCAAATTAGTTGTTTGCCAGTAAGAGGATTATACTCAAATCTTATCAACTGTCTCACACTTCCCACTTTGAGTTGCAAAAAGGTTTTAAAGTAACAGCTGGTGGTACAACACGTTTGTCTGGCACAGACATAGTCAGTTAAAGGAGCAGGGATACAAGTGGATGTGTTCATTAATGGTTTGCATGTGCAATGGAGTTATATGCTTTCATAATAAACTGCATCCAGTCTTGTCTAAAATGTTTTCCCAATCAATACATCACTACAAGGTCAGCAGAGGCCGAGCCACAAACAAAAGCAAGGCTAACACACGAGTGATACTTGTTTGCCACTTAAGTCAGGCGATTAATGCAGATCACGGCCTGATTAAGACGTGTGTGGTGGCAGTAAGAGCCTTACAGCAGATTAATGGGCTTGGCCATCTGTTCTCTCACAGTGGGGATTTTAATTAATGTTAAGAATATTGTTAATCTTGCCTCAGCCGTCAGCATCACAGTAATCAATACGGTGTTCAGAAATCAGCCAGGTTTTGCCCAGGCCTTTAACGTCAGCTCCAAAGCCATTTGGAAACTATGTCTCCTCCCCTCAACAGGTAGGCAGACAGCAATGGCATTTGCTAACACTTTGTGAAGTAATCCCGGCATATGTCACCAGGAACAAATGTCTCAAAAGCCCATCTTTTGGATGAGGGCCACCAGGTCATTCACTCGCAGAATTATCTGTTGGGTTTTCAGTCACGGGAATAAGTTTTCAAGCAAAATAAACTGTAGAAGATATTTATTTTTCAGTCTGGTTTTCCCATTTTAAGTTTTCCTTAAAATGGTTTGTTTGTTTGTGTCCAGAACACATAAATAGTCATCACCACTGAACCATGAACATTAATAATTCACTGTAACTTTCATTTGCACTGGGTTTGTTCTGCAATAAAAATCATAAATACTATAAACTTGCAGGAATATAATGAAACTAACTAAACAAAAAGAGTTAAAACAATTGTGGAAGTACAGAAACTAAAATGTGACAACACAACATGAGAACACAAATCAGCATATTTCATTTGATATTCATGACGACAAATGAAATTGTGAACTGTTTTGGTATTCCTTAATTAGCTGAATGTGCCAAGCAGCTATAGGGTTTCGCTTATTGACAAAAACATTGCATATACAGTACAGCACCTTTCATGTTTTCTGATGTTAAAGTCACAAACATCCATGTATTTATTTAGATTTCATGTCTAACACTAATGTGTTAGTGCTCAGTTCCAAAATTAATTGAAATTTACACACTGTTTTCAGTTTGTTTTACAAATAAAAACTTGTAAAGTAATTCCATAAAGAGGAGGTTTAAAACTTTATTTTTTTTACAAAGCCTATTATGCATTTATCTGCATCTATTCTTGCATTTACTTTATGATCTCAATTTCATTATTTCTCTATATCGAAGTTACATTTGGTCAGGCATTCCTGCTAACTGTGACACTTTCCTGAAGCAGGCAATTGGCTGAGCTATTGCTGGCAATAACTTCTAGTTCTCTTTCTGTAGATGATACACTTAGCACTCTCTTTCTGTCTTTAACTCTCTCTCTTTCCCAGACAAAACAATTGAAGGAGCTATTGCTGTGACTAACAATTTGCACTCAGTTTTTCAAGGCTTAGATTTTACTCCTGGCTAAGATCTTATACAACTTTTCTCTGCGAGATGAAGCCACTAAAGGACCTTCTGCTGCCGTAATCACTTTCTTTAACATAGAGAATACTCCTGGACCATCGCTTCTATGGTTTTCGTATAACTCTATCTTCTCAAACCCCAACTCGGTCGCACATGTTTGTTCTGCGTTTACTTACATAGAAAACGCTTTACCAATTGGCATACTGAAATAAACTCAACCTCATTGTTTGTTACAAGCATTGAATTGGAATGTACATATATAATTGACTTTGATCTGTCTTTGTGATCAGATTGAATTCACTATGGGTCGGTGCAGATAGACTGATTCTGTTTGTCTTGTAAAGTCCCGTTAGATTACTTTGCTATGACAGCACACCATATAAATCAACTGACTCAAACCTTAACTCCGCTGAACTCAGAATACTAAGCAAAGTCTCTATGTGTGCTGATTAGGATTCAGTCATGTTGGAATGACATATGCTTAAAGTGAAAGTGAAACTAACAACATGATCTGCTTTCTTATTAATTCAGCAAATAATTACGGGACCACTTTAGATAATAGGTTGTTCTTTCAGAGGCCTTAAAAATGGTTGTCAAATTTCAGATCCTAAAATTTCTCAAATTACTAATATCATTTCAAATGTTTTGAAGAGAGAGCCTCTTTGTCACAAACAATATTTCTGTTTCAGAAACGTACCTCATAAGTGAAGCATCGTGGATGTGACATCACAGCCTGTGGCTATTTTTTTCTGGGCCAGAATGCCTTGCTATTATTGATGAAACAGAGAACTCAGAATAATATCCTTGCAGCTGTCTGTAAAGCGAATCTGAGAAGAGAAAGTGGGTCATACATGGAGACAATGCCCTGAGCTGATGTTCAGCACAGATCAACAGTTACTGGACTTGTTTACCTTCATTTGTTGCAGCAACAGGCGCCAACTGAATAGTACAAAATGGAAGTGTTTGCCAAATACAGTGTGAATACTTTTTCACACTGAAAAAGTATTCATTATTTTCCTTTCATTTTCTAAAACCACATTCTTTTCTATGTTGTTTTATGGACTCTTGCAAAAGTATTTTATTTGGTCATGTTAGGAATCGTAACCTGAGTGTTTTAATTATGTTCTTTTGTGAAAGATCAGCACAGAGTGGCACATTATCCAGGAGAGACAGCAGATACTTATTATTATTATTTTTTTTTAATAATTGAAATAGCGTGGCATGCAAAAGTATTCACTATATTAAATTCTGTTTCACCAAATAATAATAAAAAAAATTGTGATTAAATTAAATATTTTTACTGATGAATTTTACTACTTACTCGTGATTTTAATTAATGCCTGACCTGTAGAATGGAGATATTATGGATCTAGAACATAGCAGAAGATGAAAAGCAGGCTCAGAGAGCTCAACATGCATCTAGAAATGTAAAAAAAAGTCCACAGACACCTTTCTAATGCTTTGGGATCCTAGCAAGTCACAACGAGAGATTAGAAGATTTGGAGAAACCAATTAAATTCAAAGAACACATAAACATATGGAGAAGGTCTCAAAACCACAAGAGTAGCACCACATGACTCTTAATCGTCATCTAGAGATGCTTTTCTTGAGCAGGAGCAGGACAGTCCACATCTAAAGCCAATTGAAACCTGATAATCCTCACCATCTCATCTGAACTGGAGCCAATTTTCAAATAGGAACAGGTTTAGATTTCACTCTATTTTGGCAAAACTTGTTGAGGCATTTAATGGAAATGCACACCTTCATTTGCATTAAATGTACTATATTTTGAAGGACTGGAAACAAATGCGCTCTTTTTTGCATGCAGATATCATTTTATCCCAACATCACAACTGTGATAATTTGTGTTGGTCTGTCGTATACAATCCTAGTTAAATAACTTATTTGTGGTTGTAAAAAAGAAAGGTTAAGTGTATTTATGCAAGGCATTGAAGATGATTATCTCTACTTTATTTATTTATTTATTTATTTTTTTGCTGAAATACATAAAGGGTTTGCACGTTCTTAAGCACCAAGATCGACTCATGAAATCACTATAGGAAAAATACCTTAGTGCTTATAATTTAAACCCAGGCTTTGTGGAATGCTGTCAGAAATTTAATCACAATACCAGGCTGTTGATTGGTATTTTTAGCCATGATTAAACAGTCTAACTGGTTGCTGCAACTTTTTTTCCTCTTCTGCTAAATACCTCACTGAGCTCTTCTCTGATTTATATTCATGGCACAGCATGCTTAAATTTAGATAGGCAGAGACATTTTGCTTTAGCTGGAGACTTATCCAGCCATTTCAGGACCAGCCCCCTTATCAGTTTCTCCATCTCACTTTAACCTTAGGCGCTCTAATAAACTGGTGGTATACATGTCAGTGGCCTGGCCAAGAGGATCATGTGGAACGTTTAATCTCAGCCATTTGGGCTGTCTGAGAGGCAGATAAAACAAGATTATCTCGTGCTTGGTGCTGGCCCTTGGTGAGACAAGAGGATGGAAGCATGTGAGCAGCAGCTGCGAAGGTGCCAAACACTCAGACTGGTTCTTGGTCTCTGTTGCTTTTGGCACCTCCTGCAGCATCACAGACACAGATAACCCCCACCGCCCCTATCCTCACATCTTTCCAACTGATTACAACTGGCCAAATGTTTAGCACACTGTCCCCAATCACACCTAATGTGCTGCTGCAACATGCCACTAAATAGCTCTCAGGGTTATATAAATCACATTGGTGTGTAGACTAGATGTTGTAAGGTCTTAGGTAATTGTCCTTCCTTCCTGTTTTGGTTATTTTATTTGGGTCAAAACATCTAAAGTTTGATTTTTTTTTTTCTTTTTCAGCAGGGCTTGAAAATCCCTTTACAGACTGCCACTAAATTTAGGACAAGTGAGGGCCAACTTAAAAAGACATATTTGTTAAACAAAGAACGCTTATGGAAATAAATGCACAACATGAAAAAATCTGAAAGAAAATTCTCTCTGTCTCACGATAAATTAATTAATCTATTAGGGCAAGGCATGAATAATAAAGACTTTTCTTGTAATTAGATCTCAACGGACTCTACATGTTTTAAACAAATGCAGAACATTAATATGGATGCAGAGCCAAAAAAAATGCTTCCAAGATTTCCTCATGCTGGCTACCAAAGGCTGAGACTATTAAGAATTTTTTTGAAAGACAGATTTTGTTGTTTAAATCTCCTAAAAACCAAGGCAGATCAAAAGAGGCATTAGTATGCAGAGACAAATCATGTTTGGCTGAGGTTCCTCTATCCCCTCTCAACTCCAGCCATTCCCTCCTGTGTAGTAACTAATGGTTGTTGCCTCACAACAATTGGAACAACAGTTGCTAGCTGCATTTTGTTATGCATGAGCATTCCTGAAAAAGCACTGACCTTATGTACAATAAAAAAATAAAAAGAAAAGACCTAAAATAAAGGTAAAAAAACACCAAGCTGAGTACAACTGCACGGCTGCAGAATGATAGCCGTCATCAGAATTTAGGCACAGAGAGGAAAAAGACAAATTTCTATCTCATCACTGTTAAAAAAAATACCTGGTATAGGAGCATAATGACAAACAAAGCAAAAAGAGGTATCTGAAATTGAGGCCAGTCATCTCAAAATGGGGAGTCACCCTGCAGGGTCGGATTAAAACTAGGGATGAGAGTGCCATCTACAGGTGATGTGTTCATACAGATGACTTGCAACATTTTAACAGCTTTCAGCACTATTTTTCATATTTCACACAAATAAGTGATATATATATATATTCATAGAATGAATATATATATACATATATTCACAAAAGTTCTATCTACCTCATGAAAGAGACAGCTTTTTCTAACAGTGAGTAAAGGCGGCAACATTAAAAAATTGGAAATTTACAACTTGCTTCTACTTCTATTACCTCTGAAGTGAAGATGTAACTTATAAAATGTATTGCAATTATAGTGACTGCATTACATTTTATGTATGTTTTTTTTTCAGCTACCTGATTGAAGGCCCAATGGTTACTTCTAGACGTTATTTGAATGTGATGCATATCCTTTTCAAACATTTTTAGTGGTTGCTGTAGGATGAACAAGACCTAAAATGTTACTTGTTCAGTGTGTTTTTATGTGCAAAAAGATATGAACGTGTTTAAACTTATAACTAAATTTAGTGTCTGGCAAAAGTATTCACCCCAATTTACTGTTTGTCATTTTGTAGCATTACAACCATAAATATAAAATTGTTGGGCCTTCATATCATTCATATATTTTCATACTATTTGAAAAATGATTATATTCCAAGTTACAGAGTTGTACAAAATTATGAATTAGAAGAAAAATTATACATGATTTACTTTTTGTTGCGGAATATATATCTGAAAAGTGTGGAAGGCACTGACTTTGTTTGATACCCCAAAATAAAGTGAAAAACAAGGTAAAAGCAAAACTGTTCAGAGCATGTTTCTGTGTTTGAAATGCCCAGAGAAAGTGCAGATCTAATATTTATTTGAAAATCCTTGGAAAAGCTTAAAAGAATGAATAAAAATCTGAGTCAAAGTTGGTAAAGATTTAACAAATACAACTTCTAAAATAGAATCCAAAGTTCTCAAGAGAGCTGAAAACAAGTACATGCCACTACTTAAAAAATGTAAACCATCCATTCTTTCACTTCCACTTAATATGTACTTTGCATTGGTCTATCACATAAAATTATAATAAAATACACTGAAATTTGATATGAAATGTCAAAGAGGTCTATATACTTTAACAAACCACTATGTCTACTGAGGTAAAAAGAGTTTTCTTGCTCAGGCACACTGTGAATAAACCAGATAGTCGGTGAGAAAGTAATATTATTCAACACAGAAAAGATAAAGTGTATCTTTCTTGCATGTGGGTTTTCCTATGATTGCATTTATATATGCCTGCATGTGCATGTAGCCTTGATGCTAATTTGATGCTTTTTCAAGGACCAGGGTCCCTCTCCTGCTCCCCGAATGCATCACATCTCCGCACTGTCATCACAGAATGTCAGCTCCTCGAAGCAATTTCCCTCTCAGCCATTATCTGATGAGTGAGAACCATTTCCCATTGGCAGTTGAAGATGATATTTGGGCTGAGCTGGAGCTGGCTGTTAAATGTGGGACTGGCTCCTGACCAAAGCTCCGGTCCTCCTGGTCCCAACAGCACCCACGGGCCTGGCCACCGGGGGTGGACTGTTGGGCCAACTGGCCACTGAGGGGTGTAATCACTCCCTCTGACAGTTTTGGCACAAGCAATCCATTTGCTTCACAGCAGAAAACCCTGAGTGGAAGAAGTGCATAATGCTGTTAAACCAGAAGATGGCAATATTGAGGCAGCATGCTGATTTAAAGCATCTCTGCTCTTATAATGCTTATGTGACCCTTATGTGTGGAGACTAAGAAAAGCTTTTATCTTAGTGATCCTTATCATGCTGTATTGAAGTAATCTTGTCCTATTTAATGGTCCAATTAAGTTTAGTTAGTTTACCAAGTGGCTAAAATAAGAGTAATTACCATTAATATGTATATAATGCAGGGATATACCTTAAATAAGCAGTGCTTAAAGATTCTGCAAGCAGACAATACCCTCTTTTTTTGCTGTCTTTACTCATGAGAGTTTGCGATTGTGAATGCAAAACGGTAACAAAGGCGCTAAATAGGATGCCTGTGGTGTGTGGATGTGTGCAAGTGGAGCAGAAAGATAGATTAATGTTGAGGGGCATCGGCTTAGAGGGTGCTTTGTTTCCCCCACTGTGTGCCGAATGCAGAGAGGAGTTAAGGGATTCCAATCTGGTCGTCGAGTCCTGCGGTGCGAAGAATGTTTGGAGTAGGCTCGGCGATAGCGGACTCCATTACAGGGCTGAGTCTCAGGGTAGGATGCCATTGTGCAAGGAAGCGAGAAGGTTAATCAGATCCTGGCTCCATTATGACTGCTTGGTATTTCCAAAAGGAGTTCTATGAATAGAAAACTGTAAGCTCTTGTAGAAAGGAATCTGGGCTGGAAGCTGTTTTGTATTTTATGTTTGTTTTTTTTGCCTGATAAAGAAAAGTGTTGGTGTACATTTGAAGTGATTTTGCATCCTCCGGAGAAAAATAAATGAGCA
The DNA here is from genome assembly GCA_903066815.1 of Brachyrhaphis roseni. NCBI lineage: Eukaryota > Metazoa > Chordata > Actinopteri > Cyprinodontiformes > Poeciliidae > Brachyrhaphis > Brachyrhaphis roseni. Next base: position 25,403 of record CAEFZY010050357.1, read on the forward strand.
TTTTATGGAGGCCTGCTTATTAATTATCAGAGATTTAGAAATTCTCTTGCAGCTCTGCAGCTGTGTCTTTGTTTGCTGTTAAGGGCAGATTAACTTAATTGATTTTTCAAGTATTAAATTAATTTCACATTGTGAGTCAATGATGTCTGCTTGCACAAATTCTGTTTGTATGTTATCAGCCTTTTCTCATTAACCCTTGTGCGATCTTAACATTCTGTTTACTCCCCTTGTACTACAGGTCAAAAATGACCCGCCCTAACAAAAACCCCAAAATAAAGCAAATTAATTGAATTTTAAATCCAAAATCTATTTTTCATGATGAACCAATCTGTTATTTATCAATTCAACTCAATCTAATAAATTTTTTAACATGTATTTTTGTTATACAATACAAAAAAGACAATCAACAGGATTGCACTCTTTTCTTTTTTTTTTTTTACCACAAACCATGTGGTGTAGCAGTTTTCTTTTACACAGCAAAGGTTTATTATTGTAATTATATAATTGTAAAGTTATTACTTCTGAATTAATTATACAGAAAGGGAAAAAAAGTCAACAATTTGGAACGTTTTAGTCAACAGTTCATTCCTTTACATTTTTTTAAGAAGTGAATTATAAAAGTACCTCTTGTAACACAACAGAACAAGATGTTGCTTGATTTTGTGAACAATTTAACATCAGCACTTATGTTGTGTCTCATAATTATATGAGATTTTCAACACAAGATGAAGAACATTTTCTGCTCAACTAAGGTGTTGATCTTATAAGATAAGAAGAACATCCCCATGAGATGGAGATGTTCTTCATCTTATAAAGATTCTCTTATGATGAACATCTTCAACATAAGACAAAGATCATCCTATCCTTCACACCCCACATTGAACATAAGATGTTCAACACAAGATGTTGAAGAAAATCTTCATAGCATGAAGATGTTCTTCACCATATGAAGATGCTCCTACATTGAACATCTTCAGCACAAGAATATGTTCAACATAAGATGCTCAACTTCTTATGCTGAAGATCTCATGTAGGACGGTATGTGCAAACATACAACGTAGCACCTGTTGGGCAGTGAAACGTCTACTCATGGCATCAGCAAAAAACCTACTAGTGGCATTCAGATTTAGCTTACCTTCATATCCTCTATACCTAATTTGTTTTTATTACTGTATGTCTGAGTTTGTTTTCTGCTGTGTTTGGGAGCTTGATGTGGGGAGTTAAATGCAGATTGAGAGTGCAGGTGCAGGTCAAATGCAAGTTCAATTCGTACATCAATCCAGTCTTTTTGATATGTGTCTGGAGGGGGGAGAAAGGGGGTAGGTTGTAGATGTGTGTGTGTGTATTAGAGTTTGTGTATGGCCTTTGAACTCTTTTTGTGGTGTTTAAATGCTTTTATAATTCACGGGGTCAAAAATGACCCATAAGATGAACCTTGTACCCTAGTGGTGTACAGCCCACATGGAAATATAAACAAAAATAAAGTATCACTTTCTCTAATGACAGGGTCAATTTAGGAAAAGTCATAAAATGTCAAGTCGGAAAACGATAGTTTAGGGTATTTTTTCTACAGCTAAACATGGTAATGGGTCACTTTTGACCCGCAAGACAACACAAGTATTAAAAAAAGGACACGTTTCAAAACATATTTTTTAGGGCTCTTTTGTTTCCACTAATAAGGGTATTATTCTAATTTTATTTGCCTCATTGTTGAGGAATAAATCTATTTTATTAAGTTATTTTATTGATTTTATATGGGGAACTGTTCTCAAGAAAACTGACAGGCTTCATTATTTCTACATTTAACTCTTTTATTTCTCCACAATAAGCACACACAGCAAGTTCCAGCTTGCTGAAAGGCACAATTTAGCTTCCTTCCTCGGCTTGTTGTGTGCTGAACTCGAGAAAGTATCAGATAAGCTAGGCACTGAGTTGATAACACCAGCAACATCTACCTCCACTTACACACTCAGCTGAAAATCTCCCTGATTAGGAAGCAGCTGCAAAGTGATGCTTGCAGATTGGTTATAACATGGCTGCTATCCTATATGCTAAACATTTCAGAATATAAACTGCTGATAACTATCGGGATGAAGATGCAGAAATGCTACACCAGACTTTCTTTTGCTTTAAAAATGACCTTAAAATGCCTAGATGCTTTTCAATATATGAAATATCTTTGAAAAGGTCATTCGTTTCAGAAATTCCATTCAAAAAGTGAAACTTATTTAGATATATTACACAGAGTGATATATTGTATAGTGTTTTTTTTCTGTTAATTTTCATAATAGTGTCTCACAGATAATTAAATCCCCTTTTTTTCTCAAATTTAGAATATGGCCTAAGATAATAAAAGGTTTTAATACTTGAAGGAGTTTGAGGACAATTGTTTCTCTGCATCTGTATGTTGGATTACACCCCAGTGAATGAGAAGGTATTCTCCCTCCACATACATGTGGAGGGACAGATTTTAATTGCTGTTAGTGCTTATGCGCCTAATAACACCAAATCCGCTGTTATTGGACTTCTGTGGTTGTCATGGGAAGATGCCAGTCAGACTTGGCAGCCCCAACCGTATTGTAAGGGTCTGCTGGGAACGTCTCTCATCAGACTGAGCTTTAACTCCCACCTCTGGGAGAGCTTTGAACAACTTCCAGGGAAGTTGGGGGCCACTGAGTCCGAGTGGGCCACGTTCCGTGCTTCCATTGACTAGTCGGCAGACTGGAGCTATGGGGGCATGATTGTCAGACCCTGCTGCAGTGGAAACCGTCAAACATGATGGTGGACACTGGTGGTGAGGGATGGTGTCAGGCTGAAAAAGACCCAAGATTCTTATTGGGTCTTTTTGGCCTAATGGACACCAGAAGATCCAATGAAATGTCAGGTGGTCTGTGAGGCAAAAACTCAGTGGTGGGAGGAATTCAAAGATAACCTCCACCATCCAGCATCTCATCTCAGCTGGCCTGTGAACGGCTTGGGATTCCCAGGAGGAGCTGGCCACTTGTGGCTGATCCAAGTGGCTGGGGAGAGGAAAGCCTCTCTGCTTGGGTGGCTGTCTCCGCCACCCACGGACGATAATGAATAGATGGACAGACAGACGGATGGATGGGTGTATGGCTTAGGTTATGGCCTTCACCATCCAGCAGAAATAACATTAAAGAACACCCCATCTAAAACATCAGGAAAGTTGCTGTTAGAAGCCTTTAGCAGCACTTCTGCTATTTTTAAATCACTTGGACACACAGTATACAGTGGAACTAAAAATGGGACAAAAGTAGCATTTTTCATAATGCGCCTTTAGTGTTTGAATGCACAAAATGGCTAGAAATACAATGCTATTGGCTTATATCACTAGTTAACACCAAAATAATTACAGTCATTCTGACATTCAACTAAAAGAATCTAAACTCTAGAGTGCTGTCATTCCCAAATGTGAGATGTGACTTCCCAGCACAATCAAACAAAGCAGTAGCCCATAGTCACTGGGCTGAAAGCAAAAACACATTTATCTGGCCACCACCCACCACACACACACATTAATTAGGATAGAAAGAAAGGTAAAAAAGAATCTCTAAGTTCACTAAGAAAGAACTGAGATAACTTGCCCCTTGTGGTGACCATGTCTCTATAACAATCTTTATATGGTGCCTACATACCAACTGGTTGTTTGAGAGATATGCCAGCGCTGTCATTTTCTTAGACATAGACATGGAGTTTGCTAAACACTGTGACTTTGACTTTAACTGTGCTTTATGAGAGTGAGGCTGCTGTTATGTGTATGGTAACATATCTAGCAATGTGCTTTCAATCTCTCAAAACATGAAAAAAGAAGTACATCTGTTTTATAAAACATCAACTTGTGTCTATGAAGCATGTGAGCTGCTAATTGTTGGTCCCACAGAGTGAGTTTTGGGAAATGGTTGGAAAATTAAGTGAGCTACTGAATCTGGATAATAAGGCATATGCCTATTGAGTGAAACCACTGTCTCTTTTATTTTATTTTTTTTTAAATATAATTTATCCTTGTCACCTGGTAGTTGCTGCTCTAATTCAGTCCAAATGAGTTCTGTTAAGCCGAAGTCAGGACTCTGTGCAGATCAATCAAGCTCTTCCACACTGAACCCACTCATCCATGCATTTATGGACCCTGCTCTGTGCACTGGTGAGCAGTCATGTTAGAACAGCAAGAGGCCATCCCCAAGCTGTTCCCACAGACTTAGAGGCATCAAATTGGCAAGACAAGTTTATTTATATAGCACAATTTGTACACAATAAAAAAGACTGAAATTATGAAAACCACTGCAAGCATTGGATAAAAAGAAACAATTGATAAAATGCTAATTTAATCTTAAGTCTCACTCACCAATCAAAATGTCTGGCGGGATGCTAAGGGTTGGTCTCTTAGTCACCGGACTAAGAAGCCAAATCCAATTTATTAAAAACACTGACATTAAAATGTCTCCTCCACCAAACATTATGCTTGGCAAAGAGAACTCACATGAGTGCTGTTTTTGTCTACTGTCAAACTCAAACTCATCCATTGGATTGCCAGAGGAATTAGGATGATTCATCACTCCAGAGAACACAACTCCATCGCTCTGTAGAGTCCAGTGGCAACATGGTTTGCACAGTTGCATGTTGTATGCAACAGTGAAGTTTTCCATATTGTTGTTGAACTGATCTGAAGACCACATGAAAGTTCTACATCTGAATCTATTAGCTTTATACAGTGTTGGCTAAGTCTGTGCTCGTAGCATCAACTTAGCGCAAAGAGTTAGTCAACTCTTTCACAAGTGGCACACTATCACAATAATATGCTGAGCTCTTGTGAGTGACCTATTCTTTCACAAGTACTTGTAGAAGCAAATGCAAAGGTGCTGGTGGATGTTCATATGTTATGCATATGAATTTAATGCGTTTGACAATAAAATATATATGTTCCAATAGTGAAATGGTTCTTTGGACATACAATCAACCTTCTTTCATGGCCATCACATGTCACATACCTAGACCATATTCTTCGTAGAGAACTGATGAGAAGAAAGCATAAGAGATGTTACAGAAGAAGACTAAGTACCATACTGTTGAGGAAGGGGGTTACAGAAACTTTTAATAGCTGCGGTGCCAGTGATCGAGGCATCAGTAATTTTGTAAACGTGTACTATTTACTGACGTGAATTCAGCACATGTACAAAAATTAATTTTCCCGAACTGAGTGAGATTATGCCACAGCACTAAAAGATGAATTTTAGTGCTGTAGATATAACTTGTTAGGACAATGAACAAAGTAGGGAGTAATTCGGTGAAAAATTGCTTCAAAGATCTAGACAATATACATCAAGAGTGATTGAGAGAACTGACACTATAGGACAGCTCTTATTTCATGAGAAAATGTAATTTCTTTGTGAAGTTAAGAAGCTGAACTTCAACTAAGCTTTGGAGAACAACAGAGCACTTATAAGCGAGGAAATGTGTTAACAGCCGAGACAGACCTATTCTCGGCAAAGAGATAGTAAAGCATAGAAGATGAAGTGAGATAGAAAATCTAATTTCCATAACAGAACAAGAAAAACAGTCTGGCAGACGTTTTTTTTTTTTTTTCTCCTGCTCATTCCTTTGAATTGTCAGAGCAATCATGGCCAAGCCACAGCCAGGGCATCAGACTAAAAGGAGTGGGGGTGGCTGGGGTAGGAGTGGTGGAGAGATGTGAGCCCTCTCCCTTCCAAAACACATACAAATGAACTTGACCAATCTTGCGCCCGTGCATGCGCAAACACACACATAACAGAAGAGGAGACACTTCGAAGCAGGCATGCACAAACATTGCTCAGTCTCAGAGGATCAGACAGTGAACACATTATGCAAACAGAGGCTTTGTGTGTATGCTGCTGAACGTGCCTGTGTGTCGGAGAGAAAAATTAGACTGATTAAAAATCAGGAAAAATCACAAACTGTTGGATGAATCTCCTAGGGGCTAATTAGGATGCTGAATCCTGAGCTAAAAACAACAAAAAACACTGTTGAACAAATCAGGAAATGTAGGTGTACTCATGATTTGTTTTCTGAAATCTGATTTAAACATTGAGTTTGTTTACATCTTAGGGATGCAAACAGTACTTGCCTCAGATTTTTTCCTTCCACAAAACAGGCAATAATTGGCTCCTGTGTTTCTTTCTCAGGTTATAGGACTTGCAGCAAGCAGTGGAGTGAAATGAAGGGTGTTGCTGAAGAGCAGGGGTCAGTCAGCATACTGGTTTCACGAGGGAAACCCAGGTACTAGCAGAGTATATTTCTGGTCCTTTCGGAGTTGAAATGAAATATTGCTAGTTCCTGAACTAGCAATGTTCAACAAGCAAACGGAGACTGCAGGGACAAATTTGAAATGTCCCCCTTACAACGCAGTTTAGATCCATTTTTCAAGCCAAAGAATGGGCACTTATTGAATAATTTTTAGTACAGGAATCAATATTGTTTATGCTTAACTTATTAGTCAAGTTTTGCTGTTTACCCCAAGTTTAATGGTTAAGGCAGATTCCTGATTGTACTGAGCCAGGTTTTGCTGGGGATTTTCCATTGTTGCAACATACACGCTCCGTGTGGGACTGCTGTCAGTCAATGATTTGAGATGACATGAAATTGAATTGAATTGAATTGAACTGAATAAGGTCTGGACCTTTACTGGACCATGCCAACACTCAAATGTGCTTTGATCTAAACAAGGGTTTCTCATTCTGATCCTTAGGGTCCACTGTCCTTCATGTTTTAGAAGTGTCTCTGCTCCAGCACACCTAATTCAAATAATTGCATTAGCTCCTTTTCATGCCATCAAGTGCTGCAGAAGCCCTTTAATCGCACATTCATTTAAGTCAGGTGTGCAGCAGTAGTGACACACATAAAGCATTCAGGACAGTGGGCCCAGAGGACCAGGTCAAGAATCTCAGGTCGAGAATAAAGCGTATTCTGGTATTGGAATGGCGCCGACAAAGCCCAGACCTTTATCTCTAGCAGACTTGAAGACTTGAAGATGTTTATAGTTTTGAGATGCAAACTGTAGCTGCATCGAGTTGCTTTTCCCCAAATAATGCATTATTTCTGCTTTTTTGTCACCGGGTTTTTAGCACTTCTAGCACACTGTGCTGTGGAATGAAATGGAGGGTGTTGACACAAAGCAGGGGTCAGTCAGCGTACCACTTTCATGGGGGAAACCAGGTAACAGCGGAGTACATTTCTGGCTCTTCAGTTAGTAGGAAATGAACCATTGTTAGCTCCTCTATGGTGAGCTCTGCAGAGGAGCGACATGAAAGAAGACCACAGGGGCAAAAATTGAAATGACCCTTCTCACAAAACATTCTAAATATTTAATTCAAGCCAAAGAGTCTGCTGCAGTCAAATGTTTTGCGCCACGTGCCGAGCCCCGAAGACGTTAGCCCAAGCAAGAGTATTGTGATCGCTTGTGTTCGCCTTATTAAATAGAAATCTGAACTGCTCCCTTTCTTTCAAATCTGTCATTCAGAAACTTTCAATTTTCATGCACCTGCCATCAGAGCAGTCAGCCAGCCTGCATGAATATATTCAACATCACACAGAGACAGTGAACAGAGGGGGATCTGCTTAATGTTCTGAGAGGAAGAAGAATTATACTTTAATATTTAAACTGCCTTCTTGTACTCTAGAGGTTTCAGTATATTGCTCAAATTCTCATTGTTTTCTTTATGTTAACAACACAATGGTGGCATGACATGACAATCAGCTTGACAGAGAAGCTATACGAGCTTCAAATCCATCCAAACTCTCTTTCAATTATCATCCCTGTGCACATGAAATGGAATGCACAATGGTGGAGTCTATAATATTCATTTATTCTGACTTCCCCGCAGTTACTGTGTAAATTTGACTGAGGGATGGGTTAACTGCAACATGCATGAAAGAGTAAAAAGCACGAGTTACATTTTTGGCGCTCTATTAAAGTTTCTGGTGCTGCGCAGCACAGCTATATTTCTTGGGGAAATCTGATGTTTGCAGAGAGTAATTTCACCTGCCACCTCAGTTTTTGCTGTGAGTTGGTGTCTCGGGGTTAAAGTTTCATGGCTAGCAGGGCACCGACAGAGCTGCAGAAAGAGCCACCAGCAATCTGGCAGGTCGGTGAAGAAAACCCGAGCCTAATTAACCTCTGAGTGAGCAGGTCTGCATCGGTGTAAGTGTATGTGAGAGATGGTAAAGCAGGCAAATCTACTATCATCCAGTTCTGCTGTTAAAAAAGAAAACAGCAGAAAAAAAATCCCTTTACATTCCTGAAAGAGGGATGGTATAGTATTTTTCTCAAGCTGAGGATAGCTTAAAGCTTAGTCTTAAAATTTTGAAATATAATATCGTCCTTGGTCACAGAATGCAAACACCAACACTTAAATTGATTCGATGAAAGTTTAAATCTCCAAATTCTTCTGTGAAGGTTGTTAACAAGCTGTATCTGTCATGATCTGTGTTTTTTCCGTGTTTATTTTTGAGTTTTTCTGTGTTTTCATGTCTAGTTCGGTGTCTCTGTGCTCTCCGTGTTGTCCTGTCTTCCCTCGATTGATCCCAGGTGTGTCTCGTTCCCTTGATTACCCTCTGTGTATTTAGTCCCATCTGTGTCCTGTGTTCCTCGTCGGGTCCTCGTC
>CAEFZY010050358.1:0-12187 GCA_903066815.1 Brachyrhaphis roseni
TTTTTGCCTTTTGGCACCAGCTCTCTCCAAAGACGCGTCTTTGTCTTGTTTTGTCTTTGTATTTGTCTTTGTCTTTTTCTATCTGTTGTGTCTCAGATAATGAATGTATGTCTCGGTTCTTCTGCAGTTTTGTTGTTAATTCACATGCTGTTTTCTTATTATATTAAATTCTGTAATTCTGTGAAGTCATCACGCATTGTGGTATTTCATTGTGGCCAACACGTCGCTCGCCGAGAGGACCTGGATTTAAGGGAGAGAGAGAGAGCCAAACTTTTTCCAAAGTTAACTTATTTTTTAACTCTTTTTCTTAACAATGGATAATTGAGGAGGTCAGGAAATTACAGTGACACAAAGGCATAAAGTTACATAATTTTTAATAGCTTGGAAAAATACAGAAACCCCTACACCCCGTGAAAAAACAGTACACCAAAATGTTAGCTCAAATGAAGTTACAAATTCAGCACATGCTTACACTTATCAGGTTGAAAGAATCATTTAAAAAATGTTGCATAGGACTTAAATGTGATCAAAGCTCCTTTTCCCAAAATATTTTCCAGCATGCAATGTGAAAATATTTAAAACTTTGTCATTTTCTGTTGAAGTAATTTATCTCTCTTTGTTTCTGCTCCAGGTGTGTCCATCTACTAGGTATCTGTTCAGTTAGTCTTCAATTTTGCTTATTTGTCTTCACAGAGAAGTCTGAGGAAGTTTGTCATTCATCTTGTTTGTTTCTCTCAGTTTCCTCAGTCAATCCACATGTTTCGTCCAGTCCAGTTTGGTTTCTTGTTCATGCCGTTAACACTCGGATTCATTATGCAGTGGACAGTCTTATTTTAGGCACTTTGTAGTCTTCTCTTTAATTTTCACTTCTTCAGCCGACGTAAGACTGTCTGCTGTCAGTGTATGAGTGCACTCACTTACAAACCCACGAGTTAAAACTTAGATTTCAGAAGAATTACCAGGATAAAGTACAGCGTCCATTTGGACTCAGTAAAAGGTAAGTGTTTCATTGTTTATTAGACTATTTGAAATGGGACTTGAATGATGACACTGCTGGCAGTCTGTGCTTTAGTTTGAAAAAGAGTCTTAGTTGCTTTTGTTCTCCAAATTTGGATAAAATGCTTTTAACATGTTTATTTGAATTCTTTGTAGTGATGTAATTTTTTTCTGTATTGGTCTTTAACAGTACCAAGCCTTTATTTTTTGATATTCTATTTAAAAAAAGATCTAAAATCTGTCAAACTCCATCTGCAACTGAAACATTGAACTTGAAGTGAACTTTCAAGCCATCTGTACTTTTACTACATGGCACACTTAAAAACCTGATTACTTTTAGAACTGGGTATATTAGGCTTCTAACTGTGGTACTCCTTACTGAAAACTACAATAAAATGGAAGTTAATTTTGGAATCGACAGATAAAGAAAAATATTTTCTTGTTCTTTTCTTTGTATTCTTGCTCTTCACCTCCAGTTCAGTTAAGAGTTTTTAAAAGATGTTGTGGCTTCCTTGCTTCTTCCAGTGTCACCACAGTTACAGAAGACGTTCAAATTATAGCTCACGTTTGGCTCTGATTCAGAAAATATCGCCTGTTCGTCATTTGCAATCATTTGATGATTTTTCCCATTGTTGCCTGTGAAGTTCAAGATGTAATTTGAAATTTTAACATCTTGTCCGATCTCAGTAGGTTTCTTTCAGCTAACTGTAGCTTTATTTGTGGCACAGTGGACATGAAGTTCTTCAGGAGGGCTGCACGGTAATGTTTTGATGGGATTACTGGGGTCACTGGCTGGTCCATAACCTACTGAAGTCACTCCTCTGCATCTGAACACATACTCTGTGTTTGGCTTCAGGTCACTAACTGTGACTTTTTCATCTTTTTGCTCAATCTTCTGATTCCATTCATCTGCTCCATTGACACGGACCGCCACAGAGTAGGAGATGATGTTCTCGGCTCCAGACTTGGGAGGAGAAACCTTCAGAGTCACACTGTCGTGGTTGATGTCAACAGCTGTCACAGTTTCAGGTTTTGAGGGAAGCTCATAGTTCTTTTTGACAAGAAAGCCATTTTCATAAAGGTAGATGGTTGAGCCTTCCTGGTTATCATCTGTTAACCCGACTGCCAGAAACTTTGTCTTCTTGTTCTCTTTGTTGCCCTCTGCAAAATCAATGAAGAGTTTGACTTTGTGTATAGTTTGTTGTGCTGCAATTTTTGAGGCATTCAGGAGTTTCTTTTTTTTCTTTTCTTCAATACCTGCACCTTTATTATCTTGTCTGGTTCCTTTCAGGTAAGTTGATAAAGCTGAAAGAAATGGTTCATCTCTTCCCAGAGATGTGAAGACAAAGCACAGAATATGATCCTGATCTTTACTCAAAACTTCCTTGTACAACTGAGTTTCAGACTGGATGAATACTGTGTTTTTCATCTTCTCTTTAAACAACATTAAGGTGCAGATTTCTCTCTCTTTCTGGTCGATCCACTGGTTCAGAGTTTTACTGTTGCAATGAGAGGAATGTGTCTCCTCCAGGATCTTTGTCAATTCAGCCTCCTCTATTACTCCTCCTCTGATTAATGGGAGCTTCTCTGCCAAAGTTTGTTGGAATTCCAGCTTTAACTCCGCACACAAACTTTTAAAACGATTGAGCTTTTCTCCAAGTTGTGAAAATGGTTGTAGAGTTGCTGTTTTTAAGGCATCATTGCACCTCATTTCAAGCTCAGTGAAGCTCTCTAGGACACTCTGAACTTTCTGAACTAACCCTACACTAATCTGATTGACCAGTTTAGAAGCTGATGAACTTAAGCTCGTCAGTGGCAACATAAAGACTGTCATTGGTACAGCCTTTTCTTCATTCTTAAACAGTTCTGGGAGAGATTTATATGTTTCTATTGCCTCCTCGAAGGTTGTAGGACTTTTATCCAGGCAGACATCACCGAAGAATTTGCAGGAGAACTGATCCACTTTTTTCTGATCTTCAGTATCCATCTTTACATCACCTCTGGCCCGTAAAGCAAACTTTGGTATTTTTTTGATCATTATCTCTAAGTCCTTGCCGTGAATGGCTTGATGGCTTTCATCTTCAGAAACTTCCCGGTCAAATACAAAGAAGGCTTGGGCTCCATAAAGAATACCTGTGACGACATGAGTCGCCAAGCCTTTATCGATAATATCGGCATACTTCAACTCTCCAAGATGATACATGGACATCTCTTTGAATAGGTTAGTTTCTTTGTACCTCAGCGTTACTCTCTCCTGATGTTTGGAAGACTTGCTTTCATTCAGGTAATTTCCAGATCCTGCAACCCTAACCTTTCCACTGAAGATGTTTAGTTTCAATGAAGCATCCACATTCAGTGAGGAGGTTTTACTTTGCAGTGAATCTGAAGTAATTACTTCAAACTCATTAAAGTTCTGCTCTCTAACTCGAATTTGTTTTGACAGCATATCTTCATCCCAAAGTGTCATCCCTGCATGGGACATAAAAATAAAAGATCAAATTCCACAATGACCAAAAATTATGAGATTGAAACAAGATCAGTAATTTTATCATTTTTACATTTTGGACTTTCGTAACAGAAATAATGCAAACTGGGGCTCTCTATGGTTTACCTCAAAAGTTTGTCAATCCCTTAATAAACAAGGTGTAAAAAAATGCTAAAACATACCAGTTTTTCATAATGAAACAACCGTTTTTTTAGTGGAAAAATATCCACTCAATAAACTTTGGTGGATATTTGAGTTGAACAGAATGGCCGTTTTCCCAGATTGCATTAAAAGATATGTGCCTAGGCACCAGGTTAATATGAAAAAAAAAAAAAATAATCTGTTCTCTAACCAAGAGTGTCAAGAGTTGTATCATGAGGCATATATTCTATTAAAAAATACAGATATGGCCTGAAACTGGTGCAAAAAATGTCCACTATTGTCCCTGTTGTACAAAGATCATGTTCCTTAGACAATCTACGAGTTTTGCTGCATGTCTTCCCCCTCTCTAACAACCTGTTTTCCTGTCTAACCACTGTCAAATAGAGACCATTAGAGCTGACAAAACATTTAAAAATAAGAAAGGAAAAAAAACCCACTAAGAGTTGGTCAGTAGGCCTGACATAAATCTAATTGGAATATATCTATAACATTACATGTCAGCTCTTACCAGTAACAAGTGAGTCGCTCCGCAAATCATACAGCATCCCCAGTGTGAAAGGCCGGCCCAGAGCTGCCAGTTCCACAACTCCACCAATGTCCATCTCTCAGTCTGAACTGAAAAAAAAACGTAGTCGAAATGAAAATAAACTTTTATCTTCCCCATTTTAAGTTGTTCAGGTTGTTTCTTACCGTTGATAATACCAATAATCACAAAACAAGGCATTAAAAATGTATTGACTTTTCAGTCAGCACTTACAACTGCAGTATGTAACCACATAAAAGAAAAAGAAAAATGTTTTTTGTATATTTATTAAAACTGTCACTGTGCCCTGACAGAATAACATTAGACAGACAATCTGTGAAAAAAAAATCCTCTGGCTCTTTCCTGTGGTTTTACCGCCACCTGCAGAAATTCACCGCTCTCAACCAGAAACAACCAATCAGAGCCAGGAGGAACATCTTAGCGCTGTCAGTCATGCTTGTGTACCCACTGCTCACAACCTCCCCTTTGCTCTCTGCTCCATTCCCACTGCTGCTCACATAGGGACATGGTGACAGTTTTAACAAATGTGAAAAAACATTTTCACAAAAGTTTCCTACTCCAGCTTTAAAGCCAACATTATTGGACTATATTCGATGTAACAATGACCACCCGTTGCATTTGAATATAAGTGTTGTAGTAAAAAAAATAAAAAACTGCAGCTTTTATTTGAAGATAAGGCTCTGAAGATATACATCAGCTTATTTTAGCACTGACCACTGATTAAAAGGAATCATTAACAGGTTACTGCTATAGTATTGGACATGTCAAAAACATGCTGTTTTCTTTATGCTAGCAGTTAAAAATGCTAAGCTTTAAACAATATCACTACACTGTTTTTATAAATTTTTTGAAATTGTGAACAGCTGTAAATACATCTAGTTTTTATTCTACGACAGCTCGATGTGTTCAAACTGCAGCCTGACTAAATGAAAAGTTAAGTATATTTTCTGCCTGAAGCATAAAAAATGCCTCCAAACTCAGAATTAATATGACTTATTTCCAGGTCGTTTGCAAATAAAGCTGGTTCCCCTTGTCCCAAAATGCAAACAAAGGAACACAGAACGAAAGTGTCCCTCTGTTCTTTAATAACAAAGCTGCACAATTTTGTGAAAGCGTTGTTTGTGACTATTTTTGTTTAACACTGCAATATCACTATTTATACATGTCTGTGTGGGGTTCCACTGGAGAAGCTGGGAAATTCTGGACTTGGTTCTTAAGCTGCTGGCCCCGTGACCAATCACAGGCTAAGGAGATGAATGGATGGGTCAGGAGCTCACTGTGACTCTGCATGGATCTTTTTAAACTTTACATTCTAAAAGGTAATCTCATAATTAAAATTTTTATTTCAGAAAATTGTAAAGTCATATATTTCAAAGTGCACTTAAGACTCTTCCTGACAAGAATATACAGTATATGCATGTTATGTCAACACTCTTACATAATCCAATGGGTTGAAGCATATTGTTGTAAATGTTCAGTTTCAGTCAACATTTGCTGTAAGTAACCGGGTCTTACCTGCACTGTATACACAGCCGACAAAATGTAGTAATGAGAATCCAGATAGCCGGCCAGCCAAGCTGTTAGCTGCTGAAACATAGCGTGAGATGATTAAATACTTATCTTTATAAATAAAATAAACAATTTGAATCTGCTTTTCTTTTAAAAGACTTTAAAAGCAACCAGACTGAAACGGGATAAAACGGGTATTTTTTACATTTGACAAATTAGAAAATTATAGAACATTAAAAGCTAACATGTTGTTTCATTGTACTTTAGTAACATAAAACAAAATTTTTTTTTACCAGAGTAGTTAAAACAACAATTATAAGAATAAAACCAAATGAAAATAGTGAGTTATTGTTAATAGAGCCGATTTGAGTTTCACCATTTTCTTAAATGCTTAAGACTACATCAAAGATTAGAACATTTCCAAAGGCAAAACCTAGTTTTGACAAGTAACCAGATGTGGACGTTAATTCTCTTTTGCAACATGTCCTTTGAATTATGCTTTATTATTGTGATGAATTGTGTTTTGTTGTTGGTGAGGATGGACGCGGCTTGGATCCCAGGTTGAAGTGAAAACGAAGGTTTAATGAAGGTAAACATGAAATGAACAGGAATCCAGGGAGCACAGGTGAGGAGTGAGGGTTAGGGAGCTCAGACACTGGCAGCAACTGGAGACTAAAACACGACTGAAACAGAGGCAGGGTAGACACGACCACCTGTGTCACCTGCTCCGACAGGGAGCAGGTGACACAGGTGGGGTTAAATACACAAAGGACAATCAGGGGAAAACGAGCTGGGAACAATCAGGGGGTAAATGAGACAACACAGTAACTGAATTAACTAGAAAACAACACAGAAACTTCAATCCTTATAAATATGTTTTATTTATTTATTTTTTTGTTATGCTAATCGGTAGAAAACTTACATAATATGCAAGACAATTGTTAACACCTCACATGGTTCAAAGCCAACTGAAGTACTGGAAAAACATTTATTTTATTATGTTATGTCAGCATGGTAGTGATTGATCAAAGTGGGTGTAGCTTATGAGCAAAAATGTAAGTCTTGCCTTTAAACTTTGTAAAATTTCACAAAAAATCTATCTAATTTAGAGGCTAAGGCATTTAAGATATGCTTCTTGCATAAAGTCTACCAATTTGAAAATCTATATGAAAGTGTTACTTTCTATCAAGTTTGCAAATAATGCTAGCAGTATAAGCTCTGACTCTGGCCAAATGTCTTAAAATTTGGCACTCTGTTCAGATCAACCTTACCTACAAAAAACACAAAAATGAGATTTGAGCTCTGCTTGTGTTTAATAAATTGATAAATACATATGGTAAACAACATAGACAATTTTTTATTTCATTTTACAGACTATGGTTGAGAAATATGGGCAGGTTTAGGACAGGACAACTGTTATCTGAACATTTGGAGATTAATTTAAGGCATTCTGGATTAAAAAAAATATCAGAATATTTGCCAGTATTGCTAACATTGATACATTAAAGTTTTTTGTTTTTTTTACAGAAATCAATAAGTGTAAAGATTTCATTGACCATGTACAGGTATGGTGATGTCAGAAGTATTTGGGAATTTTGTGATGTTTAATTAGAATTTTTGGGCTTTGGCTAGATATTATGAGCATTATTTTAATGTTTCATTAACAAAGATTTGACCCATCGACATGGAAATAAGACAATATTATTCACTTATGTAGGCACACACATTGGAGAATACTTTGGTAATTTTGTGATGAATTACTGACTTTTTTATTAATGTCTATTAGGCTAAGTATGGCATACAATATATTTTTACTAAACACCATTGAACTTTGGAACATTGAAATGCATTAGTATATTTCCACATGTAGATTTTATTATCAGAATATGATCATTTCTTTGATGTATTATGGAATTTCTACGAGTTTATTGACTTGACATGTTTTATATTGAAAAGAGAAACATTCCATCTTGGGATATAGAGATAAATGTATATTACTACAGATGTAAACTTGATCATCTCAGAATGTTTTAGTATTTTCCTGCAAAATCCTGAATCTTCTATTTATTAATCGAGCTCTGTGTGGTATAAAATGGTGGTTGACTTTTTACTTAAAAATCATTGAACCTAGGAACTATAAAATATAATATGATTCCACAGGTAGACGTGACTATCTGACAATATTTTAAAGAATTCCTGAAGTATGGTTAGGAATTGATTTATTAATTTGTGTGTTATAAAACAGTGGTGAACATTTTCTTTTTAAGCACTGAATGTCTTAATCTCATGGAAAATTTATGCTATTCCATATGTAGGCTTTAGAATCTGGTGATAATTTGGCAATTATTAGATGATTTATGGTTTTATTACAATTTCTTTAAATTTAAATGACATTGTTAAAAGTACTGCCAAACTTATTCATCGGAAAATATTAACATGTAGATACTTGTGATATGATTGAAATTGTTCCTGTTGCAGACAAGGAGATATGAATTCTTTTTTATGACTTATAGATTTTTCACCAATTTTTATAATTAGGGTTTGAAATAGTAGATAACTATTTTTCATTAAAAACCCCATTTCATTTGGGGACATGGACATATGTTTATATTATTCCATATACAGACCCAGTTAGGTGTTTTCTTCATTGTGTACTTAGAGCAATGTAAGGTCTTTTGTAGGACACATTTCAGCAACAAGGCATTTTAATAAAGTGAATTCTTTAGTAAAAGTGTACTATTTACCCCCTTCATCAACTTAATTTCTAAAATTTCTTCATTCATCAAGCAATATTTAGGGTCAAAGCCAAAATGTTTTCAATCTAAATCCCCTTTCCCTACAGGGAATGAGTGAGTGGTGAACATGTTTAAAGTGCCTGGAAGAAAAGCAACCAAAAATCTAACTCTAAAATTGTTTTTTAAAAAATGATTTTTTAAAAGATCTGTGTACTATGATTCAAAATATTGGATAATTTGTCAATAAATTTAAACATAAATATGAAGAAATTGTTTCACAGTTAATTTTAAAATGAACTCAATATATAATAAAGTGGTATTTCTCTTAATTAAACCTATAATACGGAAAATCCACCCAACATGGGCGTATTGTGGTAAAATGGACCATTAAGACTTTGTATTTTCTATGTTTATTAGTTAGGTACTGTTGGAGCTATTGTCACTGATTCTGTTTCAGATGGAAAGTTTTAGGGCTCTCTATAAAAATTGTCTTATCTACATCAAGTCATTGAAGTAGAATTTTATAAAGCAAATACATGCTCCATTTAACTTGACCTTTAGAACAACTTGTAAATACTTGTTCCCTACTTATCTGACCAAAAAATTAAAAAGTACCTACCGGAGAAGGAAGAGTGATCATCTGAAGCTTGACTGGGTTTCTCTACCTTTATAATGTCTCTTGAACAAACTCCTCCTCTCTAACCGACAGACTTTCAAAAAACCATCATGTTGAATTTCAGTGGAAGAGTGTGGCCTCATGTTTGTCACATAAGCAGGTAGGACAACAACTGATTTCTTGTGCAAGAGAAAATTAAAAGCACAAACAGCGAACCTGCTTAGCAACTTATTGTGTAACACTTAACTGGAAGTTCACGATTATAATCATATTTCGATAGAACTCGTACACAGGGCCGGCCCAAACCTTCATGGGTCCCTAAGCAAAATTGGGTTTTGGGGACCTCTAGTTCTGCTAACAATGTGACCGGCTGAAATCAACAATTAGAATATTAGATCTTTCGCACACCTGTTATAAACTTATTGAATCTCTGATAGTGCTGTTTACATTTTATCCTATGCATATATAATATAGGATACCTTTATCGGTCAGTTGATTTCTGGGAGCCGATTTCCTTGATTTTGGGGGATCGTGATCTGCCGATACTTACATGTGAAGCTGATCTTATCCACTGATCTTATTTTTGTCAGCAAAGGTTTAAAAATCAGCCTATGTTCTCTTCTGCTCTACAGTGAGAGGTTTGATTTACAGACCGACCCACCAGGTCAGGTCTGAACGTTTACTGTTAGCAATATTCACCCCACTGTTGCCAACTCAGCGACTTTCTTGCTGTATTTAGCGACATTTCAGACAAAAAAAACTCATATCAGCCAAAATCAAAATTGGCAGGTCAGACTTTTTAAAGATTGGTAACCAAGGATCGGCCAGAAAACTGCAATCGGTGCAGCCGACATTCTTTGATTAAATAAATTTCTCTTAAGCGTTACTCCAATAGCTAAAAATTTTATTTACACCAGGTGAGTTTTTCTCCCCTGAGAATGTGAACCGGTACCGGTACTGGACGGATTCTGAGCCTTCAAATGATTTTCACAGAAGTTTCACATAACATAGAAGTTGATGTAAAAATAATGTTTGTTTTAGGCACATAAATGATCAGCAGCAAACAACAAATCCCCAACTACAACTTAGAACAGATCATTGATATATTAATGCAGTAGCCATGTAGCCTGATGGAAAACATTTTGCTAGACAATGTCAAACATTGAGAAGTTTTAATTATTCTTATCAAACATTATCAAACATGATGTTTTGAAGCCAAAAAACCTCATAAATATACAGAGCCAGCATGAGAATCGACTCATTTAAAGTTAAAACTGAGCTTCACACAAAGACCCTAGCAGCAGAAATGTTTGGCTGTTGAACTGAACCTTTCAAGGTTGCTATAAATCTAATTTTCTATTAGCAGCTTCACAAATCTTTTATTTTTTTAATAAACATTACATTATCAAGACATATTAAAACAAGCTTTTATTTTGGCTTTTTTCTATTCTTCCTCTTTTCTTTGAGAGAGTTTTTTATACCAATAATGACAAGTTCTGCGTAATTTACATGTTTTGGTGATTTTGCAGATTAATGTAAGAAAGAAAAAAGGCAACATACCATATTAGACCAATAAAAGTCTTTCTAATTAGTTATTCCAGAGATCCTAATGAGTGTCTTACGGAATCGGATAGTATTTTTGCAAAAAAATGTGTACCGTAATTTCCGGACTATAAGCCGCGACTTTTGTCACACGCTTTCAACACTTTACTTATGCATTTTTTCTAAGGGGCGCTCGAGCAGAGAAGGTAAGAGTGAGACAGGTGGAAGAGGAAGACGCAAGTTTAATGTAACTTAACACGTCTCTGTGCACAGGAAGAAGATGAAGACGGCTCTCAGTGACTTTTACCGGTGTGTTTTTTTTAACCAGCCCTGTTAGTGCTGTGTTACCGTGTTGCTGCTTTGTTACTGCCGCATCACAGGCAGAAAAGCTAAGGTATATTATTAAAACTTTAAAAACTCTTTCTGTGTACCGTCTGTATGTAGGCACATGCGGCTTATAGACAGGTGCGGCTTGTGTATGTGTAACCTCTTTATATTCGTGATCGTTCTGCGTTGTGTGATTAAACGTGCCAGGAGACAGGACGAGATGAAAAGGTGGTTTATCTCTGTACAAAACAGAATATGGACCGATCAGGGATGCGGTTCATCACACCTGGGTACAGCACCTCACGCCCATCGCTCATGATGTAGCTGTTCATTTAACCCTGCCAGCCACCAGGAGGGGGGGCTGTTTCACCTATTACACATGAACCCCATCTTAGAAATAATGACAAGTGGAATTCTATACATTAACTACACTGCCTGATCAAAAAAAAAGTCGCCACCAAAAAATGGTCACACTCTCTAATATTTTGTTGGACTGCCTTTAGCTTTGATTACAGCCCGCATTCGCTGTGGCATTGTTTCAATAAAGTTCTGCAGTGTCACAAGATTTATTTCCATCCAGTGTTGCAATAATTTTTCACCAAGATCTTGTATTGATGATGGGAGAGTCTGACCACTGCGCAAAGTCTTCTCCAGCACATCCCAAAGATTCTCAATGGGGTTAAGGTCTGGACTCTGTGGTGGCCAATCCATGTGTGAAAAAGATGTCTCATGCTCCCTGAACCNAAAAAATCCATTGATGGAATAACCTGGTCATTCAGTATATTCAGGTAGTCAGCTGACCTCATTCTTTGGGCACACAATGTTGCTGAACCTAGACCTGACCAACTGCAGCAACCCCAGATCATAGCACTGCCCCCACAGGCTTGTACAGTAGGCACTAGGCATGATGGGTGCATCACTTCACCTGCCTCTCTTCTTACCCTGATGCGCCCATCACTCTGGAACAGGGTAAATCTGGACTGTATTAACTGTATCATCTGCAGTGTAATAACAATTCTGTTTTTGTTTCCTAATGTTACATAGTATTTATTAAATTAGTTTTTAAGTTAACACACGTTTTAATTGTTTTTAAACTCTTGTAGATCTTAAGTTGAAATCATGAGGAACATACACTGCCTGGCCAAAATAAAAGTCGCCACCTGGATTTAACTAAGCAAATAGGTACAAGGCTCCTATTGGATAATTACTGCATAGGCGATTATCTTTCAGCTGGCAACAAGTTATTTAACCCCAGCTGATGCAATGAGTAA
>CAEFZY010050367.1:0-63863 GCA_903066815.1 Brachyrhaphis roseni
ACGACAAGGAGCGTGATGAGCTCTGTCCTAGCTCAGGCTAACGGAAGACTGGATGACTCCTCATTAAGAACGTTCTTCTACGAGGCCATGTCCATAGTCAACAGTCGCCCGCTGACAACAGACACCCTAACTGATCCCAAAGGTGCTGAACCCTTGACACCCAATCACTTGCTTACTATGAAGTCTACAATTCCCCTTCCACCTCCAGGAAAGTTCGTTCAAGAAGACCTGTATGCAAGAAAAAGATGGCGCAAAATACAGTATCTCTCAGAACAGTTCTGGAATAGGTGGCGCCGACAATACTTAACCAACATCAGCCTTCGTCAGCAGAGGCATACAACCAGACGAAACGTGCAGATTGGAGATGTAGTCATCGTTAAGGATGAAAACACTCCCAGAAATGAGTGGCCACTAGCTAGAGTAGTTGAGGCACAGGAAGATGATGATGGTCTCGTGCGAAAGGTGAAAATACAAGTAGGCCAAAATAAGTTAGGACCAAAGGGTGAGTGCTTAACACAACCTTCATTTCTTGAGCGTACAGTGCAGAAATTAGTTGTGTTAGTTGAATATCACTCAAAATAGCTCAGCATTAACATGAAAATCAGTCACCTATTGTAAGATCTATTGATGGAAATTTTGGGTAAAGGTTAAATTTGAAGTTTATTGAAAATTACGTTTTATTTCTTTGAATATGGTGAAAGTAAACCTTTTGTAATTTTGGTGGCAGTGTAGCGAACGCAGTCACATAAGCATTTTTTTATGCATGTTTTGGGAAATACTGTTTGATTGATAACGTCATCTGACCACATCAGCAATTAGGTCATCACTTGGTCACGTGATGCTTTCAATAGAGGACTTTAAGTTTCGTTTATACTCAGTTGGTGTGTGCAAGCGGTAATAGGAAAGACAAAGAACTGAAATATGGAAGAAATGGACTTCTAGCAACTCCTAACCTTCTGGTTGGAGGGGCATACGGTATGGACAATTGAGTGGAATATTCTTGTATTTGTATATGTGCAAATTGTGTTTTTGAGAGGATTTATATTTTGTGTAATAAGTTTCATTTGAACAATTCATATAAGGGAACATGACGGTTTTACTGATGTATATTTGCCACCGTGTATTTTATTGCAGTGTTCACGGTGGTCTTGGGTGTTTATGCGACAGAAAATTCATTTAATAAAACGTTTGGAACCATCAGTCGGAGCGTTGCACCTTCATCAACCAGTGAGAAAAAGTTGGGAGCAGCTATACTCCGGACTCCTTCTCCTCCAGGCCTCGCTCCATCACCAGGATCGGACCCGGGGGGAAGACTACCCTGAGCTTCGTACGATCCGATCACCTACCCTTGGTGATCCTCAGCTCAGAAGTCTTCTACCGGGTTCGAGCGCCAAAGAACTTTTTCTATCATTAAATTCTTCTAACTGATATTTTCTCTCTGTGTGAGTCGATCCAGATTGAATTAATCTTTACATCTTTTAAAAACTACAACCCTTCACGGTCTCAGCTATAGGAGCCCAATGAAGAAAAAAAAAAGAGCCGCAATGATAAATCTGTCCTCAGGCCTGCAGGCATTTTGCAGGTAAAAAATGCTGAAAGAAGAGACGACGTGAGTGAAACATGTTTCTACTGGAATCAGTTGGATTTCAAGCAAAACGTTTAGCATTTCAGCAAACAATTATTACCTTGGTGACCCTGATTTTCTTTTTTCTTTTTACACACCACCCTGTGTTGTGTTGGTTACTCTGGATCTCAATGCAGTGGGAATGTCTAAACATTCAAAACTTTCTTATTTGAAGAAACCTTTCAAATAAGAGACAGAATTCATTTAAGAAGTAAGAAAACAACAACAGTTACTTTATGTTCATGACCTTTTTTAAAAGAAAAATTCTTTCTCATGCAAGAACCACCAACTATGTCCAAATGGTGACAATAAACATGACAAGGCAGTCCTAATAAAATCATCTGGGAACTCCTATAAATCATCTGGCAGCAGTATGCTCATCTGTATAGTCATTTCAAAACCCAGGGGTGGCCAATTATGTTTTCAAATCTCCAAATGGGTTAGTAATAGAGCCACGTTGGTGAGTTTGTAGGAGGGGCAGTGCCAGCGGCGGAGCTAGAAAGGTGGCCGCTG
Source organism: Brachyrhaphis roseni (assembly GCA_903066815.1). Lineage (NCBI taxonomy): Eukaryota > Metazoa > Chordata > Actinopteri > Cyprinodontiformes > Poeciliidae > Brachyrhaphis > Brachyrhaphis roseni. The sequence goes on from CAEFZY010050367.1 coordinate 2,138, forward strand.
CTGCAGATCTCCTCTGGAATCCAACATGGTGTCACATGAGGGGACTGACAGATCGCTACATCTGGCATTAAAGAGGTCCGACTAAAGTAAAAGACTAAGGCAGACATGTTTATGGTGGTTGTTTCTGTCCATGTGCTAGGTGACATGGGCGTGGCCTGGGCCAGGCTGGTCACACACATCTCCATTTTTGCAACAGTCCATGTGAGGCATTTGCCAAAGGAAAGGAGACCAGTGAGATAAAGTCTGGAAGCACGGCGGCATGTTCATGTAGAGTGGCTTGTAAAAAGAACAACCCCATTCATAGGTGCTTGTGGTCGGTAAACATCTCTAGTGATACCCCTTGAACGTTTCCACATTTTGTCACATTACAACCACAATGCTACACTTGTGCATATGTATTAATTGTTTTTATCTTGTAACCAGGTTGCTGTGTGTTGCAGACTTCTGCCCAGGTCCCTGTTGAAAATGAGAACCAGATCTCAACGTGGTTTGTCTGGTTAAATAAAGGAAATAAAAAAATAAAAAATAAAAAACAAACATAAATATATATTTCATTGGAATTTAACGTGGAAGACCAACCCAAAGTGGCAGGTGCAAAGAAGCAGCAGCACAACTTTACGTCCATGTAACTCTTTGTAACCTCCTGTAGTTAATGGCATTGTCCAACCAAAACTAAGTGACTTTACAGGACAGGATGACTTTGAATTTCTGGATCACTACCATGAAATGATGGTAATGATCACCATTTCCACTACAGACCATAGGTACCTCTATGTTATTACATTCTGGGACACTTTAGGAGTTAAAAGGAAGAAAGGGACTGATCTTGTGCTATAAAAAATCTAACACAATAATAATGTCAAAAATTTGAAAGAAATTACGTAGAATTTAAAGTACACAGGCCACACTGAATACACAGTTCGCAGTACAGCACAGATGAGTTTCCTCTGTGGAGATGTTTGACTCTTACCTCCTGGGCATGCAATGTTGCCCTCATGTTAATGCTCTCAAACGTGATCTTTGCTGTGAGTAATTCTACTTTGCACAAATATCTGGCTGAGAATGTGTGCAAAATCACAAGATCGTCTTAAACCAAAAGCTTCCTGTGACTCAGCTCTGCAACACTCATCCAGGAGGAATTTGAGGGACTTCACCCTCATGCAGAGTTTGGTGTTTCTGTCTTGGCACAGGAAGGTTACATGTTTTTTCTGGAAGCAGATTGGAGTTAGTCACAGCTCACAACCTGAGCCTGAAGTGTTGTCCTTACATTGGTTAGAAAAGGTAACGGTTGTCAATGTTTGCCGTTTGTGAATCTTCTCCAAGGTTCTTTCAGTTTTCTAAACTAATATAATTTTTTCCCAGAAAGAACTATTGGTTTTTTTGGCTTTGTGTTCTAGTGTGGTGGGTAAAGAACACTCTAGCCTTGGCTTTTACTGTGGGAATCACAGTTTGATCTGACCGGGCTACCACAGACTTCATGGACATGTGATTAATTTGGCAGAATTAGATTTGCACCCTACAAATGCTATATATATTGTGTCAGGCCCAATGTAGATACAAAAAAAGTTTATTTCCACTCAGAAATGTTGAGATTAATCTTAGAAATTACCCACAAAAAACATGGACATTTCTGAGTTTCAAAAATTGTAACATTTTTACTTTTGGAAATTTTTGAAAAGTAACATAAAAAAAAGAGACTTTTGAAATTCAAAAAGGTCCATGGTTTTTCTAGGAAATTTCTGAAATTAATCTCAAAATTTATGAGTTTTTTCTAGGAAATTTCAACTTTTAGAGCTCAGAAATGTCTTGTGGCGGAAATGTATTCCTTTTTTTTTTCTACCTACAATGACCCTGATACACCGATGATAATGTTACCTAAACTAATATAGTGTTTTGCAGGCATTCTGTCAGCACTGACAAACACTATTTCATCTGAGGCAGCTGAATGCTTGGAGTGACTACAACTGACAACAACACGACCTATTTTCTGATCGTTTCAGCTAATAACTATTAGGTTACAAGGAAAAACTCACATTTAATGTCAAAATGGTCAAGAGTTGAAAAAAAGACATGTAATGGCCAAAGTAACATCTTAACGTGACAGGACAAGTTGAATATCGACACTATGCAAAGGGAAAGCGCTCACCAGCAAAGGACTCAATGTTCTGCTAAAGGCTCCCAATGTTTTGTTTTTTCTTTGACATTTGACCAAAAATCTGTTAAAGTTGAAGTAACATCCCTCTTTATGCCTCTGAAGATGCAGAATTAATCAGGCTTCTGACCAGAGACCGTTCACTTATCTTCTAACCTTCCAAGCTTTTCGTGTCAACAAAGCCACACAGAAGACGGTTGCTTGTATTTTTCCATTGTTTCTGAGATGTTTCTTTTTTAAAGCCAGATCAAAAATACCCAAAGCAGCGGTTCCAACTCTTCCTTTTTTTTTTTTTCTACAACAGCTAAACTAATAACTTCCACAGGATGTTAGTCATCATTATTTTGGTTAGCAGTAGCTTTATGTGGGGACTTTTTCCGCCCGCCACTGTGGTATGAATGAAGATGTCTGAGTGAATCTCCGTGTACATGAATGGCTCTGTCTTTTCTCCGTATTTAGTGACATTAGTCTTAATAACAGTTTCCGTCTGTCTCGCCTTACCAAGCCTCCACGCGTCTTGTGTTTACATCTCAAACGTTTTGCGGTGTCTTTTAGTCTTTTTCATCCCGGCGGATAAACCATCCTGCTTAATATAGGTAGAGAAGCAGACTTGAGCTATTAAAATGGTTTTATTGCAAAGCTAGCAGGAAAGTTAAAACTATATTAGCATTACATTGAACAAGAAAAAAAATATTTACAAAGATATTATACAGACAGCAACAACAGAAATAACACTAGACATGAGAAACCACATCTCTGGGTTATTGCTGTGAAAACTGAAAGTAAATAAAATCAGCAACAAATAAATGAATAAGTATGAGGTTACATAAAATCCAGAAGCCATTGATTTATCTGAGCTTGTAGGCTTTTAATTATCATTTACAATAATAATTAAGATTATTTAAAATAAGTACATGTTTATGTAACTGCCAGCTGTGCTCACGTTTTCCACTTCAAATTGACTGAAAAAATATTTCAATACATATATATATATATATATATATATATATATATATATATGTATGTATAAATAGCTATCCTATTTACTATAAACCTATTTATTTGATTGTTTCCATCAACTTCTGGAGAAAACCAAAGGAACTGAACCTGAATGCTTTACAGCCTGCTCTAAAAATGAAGCTGTAAAAAACAAGTGGAGATTAATTTTCTGATAAAAGAGTTTCAGGGAGCTTACACATGTCCTCTGTTTCACCATTGCCCTGCCAGACTGCAAAGATTTTGTTTGTTGATCTGACGGCACAGACTCGCATTTCACACAAACCAGCACTTCCACAAATGACCATGAATTACTCCTGGCTGTTGAAAGCGCCCCGATGTGCGCAGCCAAAAAACCGAGAGCTTCTTGCCCCGTCTGTACGTCCACATCCTGCTTCGACGTAGCTGCATGTGTTTTCTCAGCCAACTTCAGAGTGAGTCACTTAAAAAGTGAAAACACATCCGAACGGAACACACGGCTGATTCACACCAGTGACTCACACATGTGGAATACACCTTCAGGATTCAGCCGCTTTGACGTGACTGTCCTCGTTCATCTGTCTCGGAGTGCCTGTCCAGCACTTCTTTCATACAGTGACATCTCCTGGTTGCACCTCGTGTTTCGTCTGAGGGTTGAGATTTATCATGGCTGTAGTTCATTCTTGTTTGAATGTGGAAGGTTTCTTTAAATTACAGTACCAAGGTACATGCTGGAGATAGACGGGCACCATCCCTTCCTACGACCCGGTTTGGATAGAGAAGCCAGAGAAGATCAATGGAGGGTAGAGATGTACGATATTTTGGTATCAATCTGATGCTAGATAAATAGAGAATCTGTATCTCAGATATCGATACGATGTGATATTATATGATACAGATGGCGATACTTTTTCATTCAAGTTTGATATATTATCAAACTTCTTAACTTTTGGTGTTTTTCCTTTAATGTTTTTTGTTAAAACGTACTACAAAAACCCAAAATATTTTTTATAGTACAATTATCTTATCACACTTGAAGTAAGACATAACTAACTTACAAGTAACTTTTCAGCAAGATATAGGAGCTTGTTTAAAGTCAGCAATTCCTTCTGACATGGGGGAAATGTCTTGTGTTAAGTGAAATAATCTGCCAGTGGAACTAGTACTTTAGCAATATCAAGGAATTATAGATTTAAAAGAAGCTCCTATTTCTTGGTGAAAAGTTGCTTATTAGTTAGTTTTGTCTTATTTCAAGTGTGCTAAGATAGTTGGACTACAAACTACACCAAAATTACTTGGTGAGATTTTGCGTTTTTGCAGTGTAGATCAAAATTTGGACAAAGTTGCAGGTGTCTGCAAAATACTCTGATAAAATAGGACCATGATAAACAGAAACACAAGAAAATGTAAACATTTTTGTGTGGATCTTTTCCTACATAAACAATGAGCAAGAAATATCATTTCAGAACAAAACAAAAATGAAATAAAATTTAAAGAGAGAAACTGAAACTAAAGCATCAATAAATCACTGGTGTTCTTCCACTTGTTTGAGGTTCATGTGATCATTGTACCAACACAAACACAATGCTTTGGAGGGAGATGGACTCTCCACCAAAGACTGACCAAGCATTGTGGGTAATGCTGATAAAAGGAACCATTTTAAAAGGAATAGTATTACTATATGTTTTCCAGCCATATTATCATTTTATAGCACAATCAAGTAAGTGTGTTACCTTCATTTGTTATAAAAATGTTGTATGTATGTATTTTACAAACTTTAACTTTGTAAAGGTTTAACTTTTACAAAGTTAAAGTTAAAGAAATGTAACTTTGTAATTTAATGCCTTGAAACTGGGCCTCTGTCTCTTTAAGAAAGTCCTGGTCTTTCTGAAGCTCTGCCTTCAGGAAGTCATCACAACATGGCTCCTCTATTAACCCTTTAAAGATTTTACCAGCTTTTTACTGAGAAGTAACTATGTTTTTGATGAGGGAATAACATTATAATATAATGTACACATTAAAAAAGCTGATTTTACATAATACTGCTACTTTTATAGAAACATACATAGTGTTGCTCCTTTATGCTTAATGTCTTTTTCTTTAAAAAAAATATATATATGTATGTATTTCACCTGCAGTGAGAGAAAAGATGGTGTCTTTCATAATAAAGCTCTTCTTTAAAAAAAAAAAAAAACAACCAAACACCCTTTAATCTCTGCTGTCATTGGAATAGGACAGTTTTAATATAAGAAATTAGAAGAGGGCAGTGTGACAGACTGGCGACCTGTCCAGGGTGTACCTCGCCCGGAACGCAGCTGGAGATAGGCACCAGCACCTCCCGACCCCACAAGGGATAAGGGTGCAAGAAAATGGATGGATGGATGGAGAAGAGGGCAGGTCTCTTCGAAGCCTTTCAGTTCCAGACAGCACTTCACCTTTTTGCTTGTTTTTTTCCCTCAGAGCCTGAGCTCCCCGCTCCTGCTTGTTTCTCAAAGCTCGCTCTGCAATACACAGTTTTGTTCCATTTCAGCTCGAAAAAGGCGAATAAATTAAAGGAGTTTTGGTAGGAAGTGGATGTCAGTCCAGTCAGCTCGCTGCAGCTCCCTGCGGTCCCGATAATGAAATACCTGTCAGGCTGCGCGCATGCAGGCCTCGGTACAGAACAACAATCCCACATGTATGACTCACTGGATTTCAGCGGGACAATGAATGAGACCCAGAACAATGGATTCACCGTCCATCACTCCACTGGGGAGGAAGGGAAAAAAATCCTTCGCAGACGGATTTATTGTTAAGTGATTGTGGCACCATCAAGGAGTTTTAAAAAAAAAGGCCCCATTTTATTTCAAGCATATAATTAATTGATTTTACGCCCCCCCCCGCTGCGCTCCTGTAAAGACTTGTCACATTATATGAATCCACATCTGCCGTTAGCAGACTTTAGCACTTTGGCCTCAGATCCCACAATGAACACAAATCAAAGAAGACAGCTGCACCTGTTCAAAGATTAAAAAAAAAAAAAAGTCAGATCATAATCCCATAGACCCATGGGCACCGCCACTCATTTGGACCCCATAATAAAAAATCAAAGTTTTATTAGGATTATGACAGCTCAGGGGATTATTTTGGGTTAGGCTCCTCATTGGCAAAACTAATCCTAAATATAATAATAATAATAATAATAATAATAATAATAATAATAATAATAATAACGGGAATAATCCTGTACAGGTTTGGAAGTCGGAAGTAAATGACACAGAGATGCATATTTATTGCAGAAAACGTTAAACCTCGTTTAGGATTTTACAAAATAAGAAATGGTTTCCGAGGGAGACTGTGTGCAGAGTGAGCAGTAACTGTTCTACATGTAAGAGGTCATATCACACTTTAAGTCTAACACTGTTTACTCTCGTCACGTTACTAAACATGACACATCGAAGGAGATTTTGTGAATCGTGTGATAATGGCACGCCTTCAGTTTTTGTTTCGTTTTTACTGTGATTTGGATCTGAAGGTTTGAAAACTGAGCTCAGCGGTTTTTAATTCACATTGTTCTGCTGGGTCAACACCAGGTAGAATACCTTTACCGTAAAAACAAAGTTTTATACAAACAGTATAGAAGAAGATTTACATAACATCCCTCTCTTGTTCTGGGTTTTTTGTTCATATTAAAATCATTCAAAAATCATTGGGGCCTGCATTGCCCCAATGCTCTCCTTAAAAAGCTGAAGATTAAAATCTATAAATAGTTTTATTGTTGAGCTTATTTTTATTGTCTATTTATTCAGTAACGTAGCAGCAAAAATGGGTTTTTGAATCGAAAATGTTGCTAATTTTGTCAATAAGGTTTTCAATTAAAATGCAATTAATTACAGACTTGTAAATTAACTCAATTAAAATTTCTGATCCAGTCCCTTCACTAATCCCAACTGATAGATTATCTGTCAAAAATTGGCACTTCATTTTAAATGTGATAACATGTCTTTATCTTGTCTTTTAAATATAGAGTGAGAAATTCATCAAGAACCCAAAAACGTGGACTTGGTGAAGGGATGCTAAATTTTTATTTCTGATGTTCACCTGTGAAAAATGACTATAACTGTAAAATGTAAAAAAGACTCTAAAGGAACAAAGCAGATACAAAAAGCTCACAGTTCAGGACAAAGATGCCATTGAGTCTGTAACCATGAAAGTGGACAAGAGTAGAATAACATCCTCTACTGATGCCGCCTAGTCAGGTTGGAGTATAATTACTGTCTTAAATGTTGTGCCATCAGATGAAGCGCAGGAAGAGCAGAGGAGGAAGTCATTCGACTCCTACTTGATCGTTAGTGATGACCACCGGCCGTATTTTCTTTGTTCTGTTGACAAACGTAGACATCAGCGATTGCTGAGGAGTGGTCGTGTCTGACCCTCTGCTCTCCTGTCTGGCCCTCCTGAAGAAGTCATTAACTTTCCTTCTGAAGTGCTGACCAGAGAAGACGTAGAGCAGCGGGTTCAGCAGGCTGTTGAGAAAGGCCAGGTACACGGAAACCTGATCGCCCACGTTGAGAGTGTGAGCCCACAGCTTTACGTCCAGCACTTCCAAGTCACACAGCGTGTCGAGGAAGGTGAGAAACTGGAAGGGGCCCCAGCACAGTAAAAATAGCAGCGTAACGGCGTAGACCAGCACCGTAGCCTTTGTATCGTTGAAGTCGTGAAATGCGAGGTTTTCCGTTTTCTGAGCCAAAGCCTTGATTATATTCCAGCTGCTGAAAACAATGACAAGGAGAGGAAGCGCAAAGCCTAAGATGTTCAGCATAATCTGATGGGCAAGCTTCCAAGAACTTCCATGGGCGTAATCTAGAATGCAGGAAGTGGTATTGTACTCCTCAATAAACGTGACCTTTCTGTGAACCAAGGTTGGCAAACTGAGAAGCAGCCCAAACATCCACAAAACGAGGCAGGCTATCTTAGCATACCGCGTCTGTCTCAGCCACTGCGCCATCGTGGTTTTCACCAGCGCCAGGTAGCGGTCGATGCTAATCATGACCAGGGTGTAGATGCTGGTGTAGAAATTGATGACAATGTTGGAGTTGACCAGTTTGCACAGAACATCTCCGTACGACCAGTTGAAGTGGTTCAGGATGTACATGGCCCAGAACGGGAGGCTACACAGCAGCAGGAAGTCGGCCAGCGCCAGGTTGCTCAGGTAGATCTCCGCCACGGTCAGGTGGTCCTGGTGGGATGCGAACACGGCCAGGACGAAGCCGTTGAGGAAAAGCCCCAGCAGCGACAGGGTGAAGATGTAGGGAGGGACGACGGTGTAGATCATCTGCCAGTCTGTGGAGTCTGGAGCGTCTGACGGATCGACCGGGAGCAACGAGCCGCTGTCCTCAGACCAGGAGGCTGTAGATGCAGACAGAAGAGACGCCATGAGCTGGAAACAAAGAAAAACCAGTAAAATGATGTAGATGGTACTGGTGGACATAGAATTTTATTGTTAGATTTTGTGATAATATTGTGATGCTGATAAAGATTATGATTAAAAAAAAAAATGAATTACCTGTTTTTAGGTAATTGTAAGTCTGTGACTGCTGCATTCATACCACCATAAACACAAATACTTTATTCCCAATGTTTCCATCACTTTAAAAGTGAGATATCACTAAACCGCACACATTAACCAAATTTAATCATATTGTGGAATTTACTGATATTTATTGACGTTTTCGTGGAACAAACAATGGAGGAAAAAAGTACAAATATTTTCAATCATACTGTTAGTTTGACTGGAAAACTCTCTGCACGCCTGATAGTATCTCGCTGTAAAGCCGACTCATCGCAGACGATTGTCTGCTGTTGCTCTGCTATTTAAACAATAAACTGAACTTAATGCTCTGATTGAGAACTACAATCACTTGGAATATTTTTATGATTTAAATGACCTTTTTTAATGCTTTGAGATGATTTTTCCATCTTCCTTCCTTCAGACAAACCGACCAGCAGGGCTTGTTGAGCAGCTGAATCTGTTCATGTAAAGTTTCAGTAGATTTAAAATCTCCATGTTTGTGACGGTAAGTCATCGAATCCCAATCGATCGCCTTTCAATCGCTATGACCAGCGGACGCCGCTCTCGAACACGTTTTCCTTTCTGCTCGCCGTTTGTGGTGAGGAGAAACATTGACCCTGGTTCAGCCTGGCGGCCAGTGAATAAAACAAACTGACCTCAGTTACTGTCATCATGACCTCTGAGGGAACAAGTTGTGATTCAATTGATTCACTTTCACCTGGTGTCTGTTTACATCAATTTATATAAATACACATGAATATTAAGAAAATGCATATATCTATGTTTGAAGACAAAAGCTAAAAGAAATGTCATTTTTATGAAAGTATAAAGTAGTTGTAATAATAACTGATCTAATGTCAGACACTGAGAAGAGAAGAGTTTTAAGATCACAACTTTAACCCAAACTTCATTAAAGTGATTCAAATCCTCCAGATCATTTTCACGTCTTCATGCTTTCAGTTCTGTTTCCTGGTCACTTCTGCCTGGACCGACTCACCTAAAGAATTGAATGGACTATTTGTACCGTCTGTTGAGGATTTTGTTAACTGACCACTACAGGGTCAGAAAGCACGCTGGCCATCAGGTGTTTAAATAGGTTTTGCTGAAGGATTGTGTCTTACAACGGTGCAAATAAACTGACGCAGTTTCTGAAAATATAGAAATAATAAATAGAGGTTCGAAATTACTATTGCAAAGAGTGTAAATATAACAATTCACAAGCAAGAAAAAGTGCTATTTAGATTTAAATGATGCAAAACTGGGAACCAATCCAACTAACTGGTCAAAGCTCAAAACTAACAGTTAAATGTTAGGTAGTTTGAACAAAATCAAACACATCAAGAATAAAACAGACATTAACAAATTATAGAAATATACCAGCAGCTGAACAAACTCTGTCAGTAGTGATAATTAACATTTACCTATTCATGTCACATGACTAACACCACTACTCACATCATCAATGATGCGCTGGTTCCAACAGTCAACAGAAAAACGGATCGCTGAACGTCAAGAAGAAGAAAATAAACGGAACAAACCTCCTTCAAAATAAAAGTAAGCACTTCAAAATAAAAGCACAGAGGTGAGACATTGAACTACTTGAAGAATGAATAGCATCACCCAAAACCAAACCAACCCGAGACGTTCTCACCTTCAGCCGGATGAGAACGCTCCTCGTTTGGTCTGCAGCAGGTCTGAGCTGCAGCTGCACTACGCAGCGGTGGAGAAGTAGATCTGCTGCGACGAGCTTTGTGTACAGCTCAGTTCTACCACACCCTTAGCCAAGGACTTTCATTTGCCACCCTGTTTGTGAAACAGTCAAAGTTTCTGCTGACCTCATGTAGGAAGTTAGTTTAAGCTGCGGAGAGCAAAATCTTCTTGGTTCTAGTCAGAACTCCAGCAGCAGCGTTCTGGACCGTTGGTTTGTCAGTCAGACCTGCTGCAGGAATCAAAGCCTGGATGAGTTTCTCTGATCGGAGACTTTAGTCTCTGGTCCTGGAAATGTTCTGCAGCTGGTAGAAGGCCCACTGTGGAACCGACTTTATGTGGTTCTGGAGGTCAGAGGTCAGCCTGATCTCTAGTTGTTGTCATATAATGTTGCTATAAAGAAAAGTTCATTTGCATCTAGACAGACAAAGGGTTTAGGAAAAAAACCCATGAAGAGGGAATTCATTGGTTCAATTTAAAAGTGCTCTCCATGTTAAAAGGAAGAGCAAAAGCATCTGATGAAACATCAAGAAGTTTCTTCTATAGGAAAATCATTTGAATTTGTTTTTTTATTTCTTCATCCCTTTTTGAGGATGAAGTCAAAAATAGCTCTAATTCCAATCAATTTCCGCCCAAAACAGAACAATCAATTTATGTATTTTTAAGAGGCACTACATATTTGTATTCCAGTGCATTAGCAGAACAGTTCTTTGAAACATTTATATAAAAATATCAGCAGGTTATACACTTATGATGGATTATTAGGGTTACTGTAGATAGAGTACATTTCCACCAACAAAAAAAATTGAGATTAATCTATTATAAATTCTAGAAAAAATAAGGAAGTTTTTGAGCTTCAAAAGTCAAAAAAAAATTGACTTCTGAAACTCAGAAAATTTCCAAAAGGCAAAATATTTCAACTTCACAAATGCAGAAAATGTCCATATTTTTTTCTTCACAATTTCTGAGCTTTTTGATGAAATTTTCCTCTTTTTTCTAGAGTGGTCCTAAGATGCCACTGGACGAGACAGCCTGGGAAAGTATTTCTAATTTTTAACAATTCAAAAAAAAAAAAAAAGATAATGATTAAGTGAAACCACACAATCAGCTAAATTTGCATTTCAAATTAAACTTTGTCTTTAAGCGAAAACTAGAACTGCAAATCGCCATGAGCCTGAGATTTTCATTCAGATTGTTTTGCGAGACCATTTGATTCTTTTCTGGTCAAACTCGGCAGAGAGACATAATGTGCAGAAGCACTAAACTAAATAATAACCGCAGTGAGGAATAACAGGTAATTAACAAAAAGGCTAAATGAGTTTTAGAGTGCTTCACTTCATGAGAACACAAGGCTGCAGCGGCCAGGACTTGGTAAAACAGAACAGCTGTCATCAGGTGTTCAGACCTGTGTGTGTGTGTGTGGGGGGTGGGAGGGTGTGATGTGAAGTGGCAACTTGCCAATAAGCACTCTGTTCCTGCTACGCTGCGGAGTAGAGGTTCTGCATTAGTGGCTTTAATGGAAAACTCTTTTCATTCACGGTGAGATAAATAATAATCATGGGAGAGCTTTGCTCCGAGCCTCACCTTTAACAGAGCAGAATTACAAAGAGATTTGGCTCAGATGAGGGACGGCAGAGACGAACACGAGAAACTGAGTATTATATGAAAGCAGCTAACTCAACAGAGCTTCAAGGATCAGAGACGGAGAAAACCCTTCAGGGTCACAGAAGGAAAACTAGCTGGAACTTTTTCTTTTTTTCCAGTGCTGAGAACAATTTAAAAAGCAACACAATATAAATATTAGATCAGGAAAGTTTTTAAAGGGGCAGTGTTATTGTTTTGAGGGGACATAGTGCCATTTCATAGCACAATCAAGTAACTGTGCTACATTCAGTCGTCATAAAAATGCTGTATATATCAAATACGACTTTGAATTTGACTTTGTAATTTAACACCTTGAAATTGGGTCTCCGCCTCTTTAAGAAGCTGCTGCTCTTTCTGAAACTCTGCATTCATGGCTCCTATATTGACCCTTTAACAATGTTTTTACCAGCGTTTCACTGAGAAGTAGCTCCTGTAATGAGCTCAGCAGATGTTCCACCAGGTGTTTGCTAATTGCTGCTGGCTAGTCTGAAGCAGCTGAGTGAGGAAGGGCTGCTCCGTGAGGCGGAAGCTTGGAAACTGCAGCTCTAAGTACGAGCTGCACCTCGAAGTAGTATGACCTCATGCTAACAGCTAGCTGAAGTTCCAATTAATATATTTTTATAATATTTTACTCAACTTGATATTAGCTTGAGGAACAGAGAATCACAATTCCTAATCCTGGCAATTCTGAATCGATGCTCAAAAATTGATTTGAAAATGCATTTATTTTATGTATACTGCTTACAACATTATGCATCAACTCGATCACCGTATGTATTTTTTAAAAATACTTTGATTTTTTTTATTATTTACATAAAAGCCAGGCTAACCTAATACAGATAATTTAAGTGTCAGAATTTTATGTACAAACCAATTTTTATTTAAATAAACTGGTGGAATTTGATACAGAAATGTTTTAAACAAATGTTCTATTTGTTTGCACTTTCACTTCCTCGTCACTCACATCATTTAAAGAGCATCTTTAGACTGTTTGAATAGAAAAATGGTTTCTGTATGAAAAATCATAACAGGATAAGAAAAGTTCTTTCAGCTGGAGGTGAATTTCTTTCCGGTTTCTAACAGAATAATCTGAATTTCTGAGTTGGACCTGACAGGAACGGAAAAACAAGATTATGGTACTTATTAGAGGAAACACTGATTTCTGGATCATGTTTAATGGAACACAACCAGTAATTAGAAATCTCATCACTTGCCAGCCTGTCATCATGGTGTCACACAGACGACCATCAATGTCAACAGGACTCACATGATCCAAACTGACTCATGCCATTACTTTAGTAGAACTATTATTCATGTTTGTCAAAAACATCCTGTTGTATTTGATTTAGCCTGGAGAAAGAAATGGCTTTCTCTTCCTCTTTCACTAACCGACATTCATCACTTCCTCTTTTCTCCTTTAAATCCTGTTTTCCTCTGGCTGTTTTCATTAGAAGCTTAAGTATGGCAGCATGTTAGGGCCAATGCAGACAGAACAAAAGAGGATGAGTAAATCTGCAAAAAAAAACAAAAAAAACCTGTTTTTCTAGAACACTTTGAGAACAAGCTTAGAAATGTTCTAGAAAAAACTTAATTTCTGAGTTTGAAAGTCTAAAAGTTTGTTAGATAAGAAAAGAAAATTTGAGATTAATCTCAGCAAATTTCTAGAAAAAAGAAGTTTCTGAGTTTCAAAATCAAACATTTCCCAAGCTTTAAAAATCGAAGATTTCAAAACTCAGAAATCTTTGACTAAGACTAATCTCAATGTTTTCTTCAAGCACAATTTCAGCTTTTCAAAGTCAAATTTTTCTAGAAAATTTCTGAAATTACTCTCAAAATGAAGGTGGGTTTTTTTTCCATTCATCCTCACTTCCATAAAAAGGAACTGCTAGTTCCTAAAAAACTGTAAAACATTGTCGCATTAGTGATGTAAATGAAAAAAAAAAAGTATCAAATGCCATATGGAAAGGACTCACAAAATGCATTATTATAACAGACTCTAGAAGATCAGTGTGCTGGACTGGCATTACAATGGCAACCTTAATGGTACAGTGTTGCCATATCAACAATTTAACAGTTTATCATTATTAAAATGATCAAATACAGCACAATAAATAACTTACCTCTTTTATTGTTGAATATGTATATTTTCCTGGTCAAAAAATGTCAAAACTTTCTCTCATGATTTCTGAGGAGTCAAATGGTGAAGCTCCTCCCTCTGAAGAGGTCTGTAGAAAAGGGCGTCAAACTTCCCTCCAGAAAATGACAAATTTAAACACTGCTATTGCTTCTCTTAGGGTCTCATCTCTTTCAGTGCACTACATCGTAAAATTGGAGGTACTGTATGTGTGTGGAAGGGCTTCAAGTGATTTGTTGCCAAATGGCAACATTATACCATAGAGGGCTGAGTCACCGACACCATGCATGATGGTTGGAAAAACGAGAAAAACTGCAGATGTAAATATATTTTTTTTTCTTTGTTTATTGACGCATAAAACATCCTTCAAACAATAAACCCATTTCAAGGTAAGGTCTCTGTACAACGCTTACTAAGCTGTTTATTTATATAGAAAACATAAGGGGGGCCAGGCTTAAAAATCACAGGGCTCCCTTCAGATTTAATGGCAGGTACTCTAGACAAAAATTACAGCATTCCATCAACAAATATTTTCAAGCAATAAATATGAATTTATAAATAGTGTAAATTTACATCCAAATAAAAAAGAAAAAGAAATTAAAGTTCACGCTAGTTTGTGTGCAACCCTTTTTTTTTTTTCCTGTGACTTGGCTGGTTGTAAATCAGATTCTCTTCCTCCAAGAAGTGAAGGTGAGTAGAAGAGCAGAAACAAAACGTGTCACATTTTACATTACATGTATGTTGGTTTTCCTGACCGAGAAGGTGTCTGACGTAGTAAAAGGCTAACCACACACACACACGCACCTATACACACACACAGCTCTGGTGTCAGCCCGCAACAGAATAAAAAATGTAAAAAAAAAAAAACAACAACAATCAGATCAGTAGTCTCTGGTGACCAAGATGATGGTTCGAACAGAATATGTACAAAACTTTATGCTATTATTGTTATTTTCATTTGATGAGTTGTGGCGAAGTCCAGATGGGCCAAGCAGTAGAACAGTCTGGTCGTGACGACGGGAGGAGCTGCCGTCCCCCAACCCAATCCCTCCAGTCCACCAGGGGGAGGCACACCACTCGGGGCAGGTTGCATAGACACACAGCTTTCACACAGCTGCCTTATGGGATAGCTACAGGACGCAGTCGGAGGGACTGCCGCCTTTCTTCCTGAATATCAGAAAAAGAAAAAAGAAAGAGGGAAGAGAGGGAGGGATGGGGAGGTTCTGAGAGTTTCCACTGAGGTCCATTATGGTTCTGTAATGTTCTCAGAAGAAGATGATGACGCCATCAAGAAGAGGAAGGCAGGGGGCTGGCCTGTGGAGAGGAAACAACAATACGGTCAGTTTGGATCCTGTTTGACCTGACAGAGGTCAGAGTTCATGCTCAAATAAACACACCAAGTTATAAAACTAGGGTTGTCGAACAAGTTAACATTTTACTTTGGTTAATCAGAGGGTTGCTGCGAAATAATCACAATCGCCAAAACAATTTAACAGACTTTGAAATGCTTTTTTCATTAGAACATAAATAAAATAATGAACATGGGAAATAATTTCTCATGTCTGATTCTTTTGTATTTTTCATTGTTTTTGTATTTGTTCACAGCATTTTAATGTTGCTTTAGTCATGAATAGATGCATGTAAAATGAGGCTTTGCTAAGTTGTTTGGTTAACAACAGTAGAGTAATTTCAGGGTTTTTTCTGAGTTCTGATTGCCACAGCAACCGTACAGAGCAGGAGGAGGAGAGGAGACAGAGTGGAGCTGTTTTCAGAATTTTATTTCATTTTTTTTAAGGGCAGGATGTGTTTTCCAGCAGCATAAAATCATTTTATAGCACAATCAATTAACTATTATCTTGAGTTTTTCTAAAATTACACTCTTTCTGAAACTCTTCTGAAACCTTGAGTGGATTCTGATAGAAGCTAACTATTTAACGTTTTTACCAGAATTGCTCTAAGAAGGAGCTCCTATAGCGAGTTCAGCAGATGCCCAGTTCCTTCAAGTGTTTGCTAATTGCTGCTGGCTAGTCTGAAGGAGCTGAATGGAGGTGTTTTGGGAAACTGCAGCTCAGGGGAGGAGCTTCGTCCTCAAAGGCAGAACTAGGTCCACCCAGCTGAATGATTGCCATGGGACATTAAAGGATTTCTCAAACATACATGAAAAAATCAAAGCAACACTCCAGTTATGTTTTTGATGAGGGAATGTCTTCACAATGTGATTTAAAGTTAGAAAAATTGTTGATTTTCCATAATACTGGTCTTTTAAGAAATGGGAGATTAGCCTTCAAGAGAAAATTATGTTCAAACTTCAGCACACATGACACTGAAAATTTACAATTAACATGTGTCATTTATGGTTAAATTTTTTTAAATGCAGAGTTAATATTGATAGCTCCACAGTGGAGCCGGCTGCTCACCAGTGTAAACTGGTCATAAACCTGCATCAGGTCCTCGATCTTGTACTGCTCCAGAACCACGAAGCTGTCCAGGTCAGCGCTGGCCCGCCTGGCGCAGTCCTGGCACTGAACCACGTATGTCTTCCTGCTGTTGCTCTCGCTGCTCACAAACAGCAGGTCGAATACCTCCACCTGGTACGGGAGCGGAGGGGAGAGCAGAACTGGTAAAGCGCCTGCTCCCATCCTGAACTGCAGCAGAGACCCGTCTGCTTACTTCACAGATGCT
Source organism: Brachyrhaphis roseni (assembly GCA_903066815.1). Lineage (NCBI taxonomy): Eukaryota > Metazoa > Chordata > Actinopteri > Cyprinodontiformes > Poeciliidae > Brachyrhaphis > Brachyrhaphis roseni. Next base: position 18,983 of record CAEFZY010050367.1, read on the forward strand.
GCAGTAGTGGGCCGGCTCACTGTGGGTCCGGCCGTGCCACACCAGCTCCTTCCCCGCAGCCAGCAGCATCTCCCTCTGCATCTGAACTTGCTTCAGCGTCCGCAGCAGGCAGTACCTGACACACACACACACACACACAGGGTTCACAGGCACAACCCCAACAAAGCAGCTGAGCAAAGCTAAGCTAACCCAGTCGGGCCTCACTTGATCATCTCAAAGAGCTTGTGGTCTGACACTTTGATGTTCCTCGCCATGTTCCAGGAGAGGTGGATCATGGGAACTATGGACTTGACGCTCTGCAGCTTGTTCCACTCGTAGCGCTCCACTGCCAGCTTGTACTGATGGGCTGGAGACAGAACACAGGGCGGAAAAACTCAATGTGTGGCCCCTCAGGGAGAGGAGACCCCTCAGCGCTTTCATTTAAGCTTTCAAAGCTTCAGCACACCTCTGGAAAAATTAGTTTTTTTCCCCCACACTTTTCCTGTAGTGTGGGGAAGTATTCAAGCACTTTTCCAGGGTTTCAACAAATAAAATTTAAGACTTTTTAAGACCAATTTAATGCCTCCCGTAATGAAATATAAATTTAAGACTGGAGAAACTAAGTATATGGGACGGTTGAGGGATTCTGCTGTAATACAATCAAGAGTGGCAAAAACTAAAACTTCTGAGATGTGTTTGTGAGGGTCAAACTTAAAGTCTGAATGCACCTACTCCCATATGGGGCTAGGTGCATTCAGAAATTAGCCAATGGAAAAGACTGACATCGTCCAGTCAAGTGGATGATAACCCTCTATCCACTGTGAGGGTGCATTCACACTAGCCCTGTTTAGTCCACTTCAATCGAACTCTAGTTTGTTTGCCTAGAAAGTCCAGTTCGTTGGGGAGTTGGGAATGCGTAATCAGACAAAAGAAGCAAACTATTTTGCCCAATTCAGTTTGGCCTAGGAAACAGTTTGGCTGAAGTGAAATATGGTGCTGTTAAAATACATACGTGAAAATCGATTTGTTTGAGACAATGCAGTGTGAAAGCAAACCAAACCAGCTGAAAACGTCAACAAATGTTGCAAATTTGGCCTTGAATCAAACCGAGTCTACCGGACAATTCAGTGTGTAAACACCTTTTAGCGTCCTCTCTGACCCACCTGTGAGGGATCCCACGTTCCAGGCGATGTTATTGCACCAGCCGATGGCCTGGACCCAGTGAACGGTGCCGGTGTTGAGCCACACCAGGTCCCCGGGCCTCTGGATGAAGCGGTACACTGGAACGTTGTTCTCGTACAGGTCCTCCAGGTTGGGCCACCAGGAGCCCATCAAGAAGTTGATGTTGTTCCTGTCAGAAACCACACAATCAGCCACCAGGACTCACTTTGGGCTCAATCAGAACAGTTTTAAAGTTGACGTACTTTTCACAGAAGTCATTGATGACGCCCCAGTAGGACTCGGGCACAGCGAACCATTCACAGTCGCCAGGACCAATGTTGATGTTGACCGAGCAGAAGTTGTTGTTCTCTTGGTGACCTGTGACAAACTGGGATTACTAAAGACTTCGAGAGGACAGCCAAAGACTCGGGCCTCGGGTGTGCCCTGGTTCTACCTGGAGTCCGGCTCCCTGGCACCTTCATGTACAGCTGGACGGTGTTCATGCCCAGGATGGTGTGGCCCACGTGGCTCAGCAGGTTCCCGGCTGACACCACCCTGGCGAAGGCCGGCAGCTTGGTCAGCTCCTGCAGCTGCTGCTTCCACCTGCAACCAGCCCACTGTTAGACACAGGCTGCCGAGAGACCAAACCATGACGAGAAGAGTTTGCTCACTTTTTGTCGTCAGAGAGGTCGATGTTGGTGCCAAACTTTATGTGCTTTAGAGGGCCTTTCCTTCGCCGGATCCCACTAGAGAACAATGGAACCATGTTATTTCCACCAGTGGGACAAAATACTGAACAGAGAACCTCAACTCAACTTGATTGGTCATTTTCCAAATTAGTACCACAGTGAAACCAGACAGAGGTCAAGCAGCACACTTCAGTGTGGATGTTACTGAGTGAGGATGTTACTGAGTGAGGAAGTGTTTGCCATGATTCACAAACCCACAGGCAATGATAGCATTGCCTGTGGGTTTGCAAAGAGGGCCCACGGCCAGAAGCTAATGCTGTTTGGGGAACAACAGCATGGAAAAGTTTGGGAACCCTTGGTTTAGACCATGATATAAGTCAGTTTCTGCAGTGACATGCTGTATTATAGTCTGTCTTTCTCAGTGATCTCTACACGTCCACATTATGTACATTTTTGTAAATGTGATCTCACTCGGTTGCACATCCCTTGGATAGTGAATCAGATATTCCCATTTTCTGTTAAAGCCTTATACAGTACATTATTATCATAGTTAATCTTGATTTCTATATATTGTTTTTCACACCAAGAACTTTTTACGTGAACTTTTTATATCCGTTATGCCTGAACTTCCCCTTTACAGAAGAACAGAGACTTTTTCCATTGTTCTATCATAATGTGTCTGTTACAACTAAGGAAGACTTTCACTGTCAGAGTTTTATTTAATTTAATTGTTTTTTACCTCCAAAGACTGGTAGCACCAGTGCCCTAGGAGGGAGAAATGACCCACCTGTCTGAAGAAGCTGCCTCTGCTTCCACCTCTTTCTTCTTCTCATTCTCCTCCTGTCAGGAAAAGATCCCATCAGTTTAAAACGGTAGAGTTTATAATCTAAAGATGATGAGGGTGTGCTGTGACGCTGATCCGCCCACTGACCCGCAGCGACTCCTGGAAGGATGAGGCCTGGTACTGGGAGTACTTCAGGATGGTGGTGTGGGAGCGGCTGCTCTCGCAGCGCCACATCTTCCTGCTCCCGCTCGGGTCCCAGTTCTCGTCGGTGGGCTGAGCCAGCTGGGTCCGCACCTCCACCAGGTGCTCGGGGTTGGCCTCCACCAGCGTCTTTGTGGAGAACAGGCCCAGGTCTGCGAGTGAACGCAAAAAATAGAGAAAAGCTTGTTATAGGAAACAACGTAATTTCAGCACCCTGTCACCATTTCGTTAGTCTTTTATTTGTAACACTGTAATGACAATCATCTGCTCAAGTTTCCATGGAGATGTTTGTGTTAAGCTGTCATAAAATCACAAGAAAATATAACTAATACTAAAGTGTGTGGCTGTAATGTGACAGAAAGTGAAAGAAAGGAACAAAAATGTTAAAACAAGCAGGCTAGAGAAGTGTGCATTAATATAATCCTCCAGCAGGTGGTGCTGCTGTTGCACATGTCAGAGTCACCAATAGAGAAAAACCCCAGTTAGCTACAGCACAGGGTTTCCCACAGTGAAATTCAAGCTTTTTCAAGGCAAGTCAGCAAACTTTTACAGCACAAAAAAATAATAAAATAAAACTGAACTAAAAAAAAAAAGTTTGTTAATGCCTTGTGATATTATTCAACATAGCAGGCACAAAGTATTGTGAAGTATTACAACATTTTATATTTTGAAATCTTTCATGCATACACCCTACACACCTGACTGGTCTGAGAACAAAACACTAACTTAAAAGAAAATCCCACAAAAACATATATAAGACAAACTTTTGAGCCATTAGGAATAATACATATTCATTACATTCCAAATTGTGTTAAGGTAAATGACCTTCCTGCTCCAATTAATACCTAAATGTACAAAGTAACTTGCACAGAAAATCTTTTTAAAAAATTCTCACTAAGCTTTCTGGGATTTAGAAAATAGAAGCAATTTTGGTGATTCTGACTAACCAACAACAAGAGACGTTTAGTCTGATTTCACTTCAGAAGTGAGAAAAACTTTTAAAAAAAAAAAAAAAAAGACGAACTTGCATTATTCAATCATTATCAATATAGTAATTAAAAATGGTCTTAAAGCAACAATATTATTGTTTATTGCGATACGTTCTGGGACAACTTTTCATCCGGTAAAAGTATGCAATCGTGACAGACCTTTCAAGTTTCAACTGCAAATAACGTTTTCCAAATTTAGGTTTTTAATCAAATGTTAGATTGCACTTTATTACAAAACTGTGCAGTGTAAATATCAAGCACTTTCAAGGACTTCATACAGAAAATCAAGCACTTTCCAAACCTTAAACACTGAACTGTGTCTGGTAATGCTAGTGAGTAACAGGAAGTGAGTGTCTTACCCAGTTTGAGGGCCCCAGCCAGGCCCCTGATGACGGTTACTGGGTTGGCAGGGTTGGTGCAGAACTGGTGGAGGGGGGGGAAGAAAGCATCCCTCTTGTTCTCCAGCTGTAGAGGCAGAAAGCAGACAGCAGGGGGCGTCAGAGTGACGGTTACTCTCCACACAGAGACATGAGGAACCCTCCTCCAATAAGGTGGATGGACGCACATAAATACTGGGTGTTGGGGGGTTGAGCTTGTCCTTTGGCAGTGGGGGTGAGGGTGGGCCGGGTGGGCGCGGCGGGGGGCAACGGTCCAGGAGGATGCTGCTGGTCGACAGGCCGTTCTTACCCAGGTTCCTGCAAACAGCGGGGAGACGTCAGCATTAAAAAAAAACAAACCACTGAAACTCACAAAAAAAAAAAAAAAAAAAAAAAAAAACAGGCAGCAGAGCAAGACTGCAATACAAATCCAGCTGAAGAACGTGTGTGATAGTGATAAGTGGTGCTGTGAGGACGCAGCACCACTCTGCCACCAGGTGGGGGTGTAGGTCATGTTTCCTGTGGGTGTGATTCAATGGAAGCTGGAGTCCTAAATGAAAACACTGACATGGAATAAATGAGGTAGAGGAGAAGATGAAGGTTGGAATGTACAACATGTCTGACCGGGATGAGAGTCCAGCATGATGGATGGCTCTCTCACACACACACGTGTATATTTCTACCCATATTAAAGCTTTACATCAACTTCCATTCAATTTAACTGCATTTAAGCCAAACCCAGACATTTTCCTTAACCCTCACCATTACTACCATACATCTAATCCTAACCACTACTAGTCTATGTCTTATCCTAACTAAAACTTAATTCACGAGAGCTGAAACGATTAATCAAATTAATCGTAATTCATCAATTAATGAAATAGTTGTTAGCTAATTCAGTAATTGTTCATTAACTGGAGACATCATGCTGAAAAAAAAGGATGCTTGCTGAAAGAAAAAAAACAAAACATCAATCAATTAAGCCAGAATTGTACAAAAAGTATGTGAATTTCAATTTCAACACAGAAAAAAAAAACATCCTTTGACTGAAAATATGTTTTAGCCAATACGTGGCATTGTTTTATCGGTTCAGATTTACTAAAGGAATGCTGTTATTGAACTTTAGGCAATGCAATGTTTATTTTCTTATTTTTAGAAAATGTGTTTATTTGCATCTTTCAAAGTATTTCTAATATTGTATAAAAAAAGACTTACCGTAATTGCAGGACTATAAGCCGTGGCTTTTGTCACACGCTTTCAACCCTGCGGCTTATACAATGACGCGGCTTATTTATGCATTTTTTTCTAATGGCCACCAGGGGCGCTCGAGCAGAAAAGGTAAGAGTGAGACAGGCGGAATATATGTGTCAAGGAAGACGCAAGTTTAATGTAACTTAACTCGTCTCAGTGCACAGGAGGAAGATGAAGATGAAGACGGCTCTCAGTGACTTTTACTGGTATGTTTTTTTAACCAGCCCTGTTAGTGCTGTGCTACCGTGTTGCTGCTGTGTTACTGCCGCGTCACAGGCACTGTTTGGAAAGAAAAGCTAAGGTATATTATTAAAACTTTGAAAACTCTTTCTGTGTACCGTCTGTATGTAGGCACATGCGGCTTATAGACAGGTGCGGCTTATGTATGTACAAAATTGTTTTTCCTTCAAAATGTACTGGGTGCGGCTTATAATCGGGTGCACTCTATAGTCCAGAAATTACGGTACATTAAAAATCTGTCAGATTGTGACATTCTTTTTCAGATTATTCCCCAGAATAATTCATAGATTAATCGATTATTAGAATAATCGTTAGTTGCAGCCCAAACTCACATCTCAACTCTAAAGCTCACCCCTGACCCTAAAAACTCTGGAACCAAAGCGCAGTCCTAATACAGTGTACTCCAATGCCTATTGGGCTTCACAAATTCAGTAAATATACTAGAAATGATGCCAAGAAGACTAGCTAAACAAGTGCACACTCACACAGAAGTTCATAAAGAGGCGGGGGTGAAAGCCAGACGTCTAAGCCACAAAAATAAATCCATTCTCATTCCTCAGATCTCTGCTTTCACACCTGAGAGGATTCACGGTTCTGCTAACAAGACCTGAACACGGCGTCTACCGGGCCGCAGCTCAAGGCCGTTACGCAACAGCTCACTTCCCACCAGAGCATGTCGATGCTTTTCCAGGGGAAACACGCAGTGTAGAAATCTGCATCTGAGAAAACCTCAGAAAAAACCCCGGTGGTCGTCAGACTGACCCGTTCTGAACACACCACAACTAAACACTACCTTCTGCTATCTTGTGTGTGAAACTATTTAAAAACAAATTGTAATTTTAGAACAAGAAAGAAAAAATAAATTTAGGCAGACTGTAATAAATTTTTCAGACTAGCTAAACATGAATCGATGTAAAATGCTGAAGATAGTTTAAAATGTCGTCTTTGAAGCCACATCAAGGTATGTGGTGCTGCTTTATTCCCCATTTACAAAACTATCTTTGCTGATGAGTAATTCAACCAGCAATCACTGTTGATCAATTATCATTCTGATGGCAACTCATAATTATAAATCAGAACTTGTGTAAAATAAGGAAGGACATTACTAAGGATAACTACCTCTACAGCAAAAACAGCAGCAGTCAGCCAGCTGTGTGCAATGGGTCAACTTAATTATTAGAGAGAACTATTAAAAGATAAACCAGGGATCTATCCTAATTTAAAACTTTTAAAAGACATTTTAAGAGCATTATGAAAGAAAGTTCAGACGTCTATCATGAAATAAATGTACAAAAGACAAACTTTTGTTCCTTACATTGATGTAAAGCGTTTGAGAGATTGTGTTGTACAGATCAGTGCTAGCAGTAGCAGTGGTAACAGGTTTCTGGGGACTTTTAGCTACAGCAGGGGAGGAAAACTGATGTTTCTGGGGTCTGCTTGAGGCTCTTGGCAGTAGCTCTACAACGTTAACTCCAACTGTGCCGAGCGTTGTCGCACAGAATGCACCCAACACCATACAGCTTGGTGACAGAAGTTCGTCAATGGCAAACACGAACGCTGTCCAGTCAACAGGCAATATATTTGAACTTAACCCAGAAAAGTCACTACATTACACTCTACGAGACTCAATAGTCCTGCTACAACAAAAGACATGTGACTGACATATCTAGGGCCAACTTATATAATTGTAATTCAAGACATTTTAAAGTCTTAATTTTGTATATGCAAATTGAATATTTTTTTAAGGACGCGTGGACACCCAGTAAAGCTGCATGGAGTTTGTTTATTTTCTGTCACTGGACACTATAGACACGACAGAAGACTCCTGCAAACCTGTAGAACTGCAGAAAGGAATGAAAGGAATAATGTTTGATGTTTCAAGGTAAACTCAGAGGTTTCCAGAGAAGAGAATGATAGCAGCTCCTGACCTGCAGGCTTTCAGCACATCACTGGAGCTGGGGTAGATGGAGACTGATGACCATGGAGCCAGCCCAGCAGGTGGCGTCTTTCTCTGCGGGCTCCGGGAGTCCTCCGGCCCCCTCCCATTGAGCGTGGGCCCCTGGCTGTTGGAGTTGGACGGGCTGTTAAGGCAGGAGGGGCCCCTGGCGGTGTGGGGGTCCGCCGAGCACGGCGAGGGCGTCGGGGCGACCGACAGCGGGGAGGAAGCCGCCGAGTGCTCTGGCTTGGCGTGGAGAGCTGGGAGGACGTGGTTTATTTTCTCTGAGGAAGACCCTCTGTGATTACTGTCGTCGTGGTTACTGGTAGCGTTGGCTTTTCCCTTTACAAAGGCTGAGAGTTGAGGATTGTCTGAAGTGAGCGCCGCACCAGCAGCTGGTGAGGCAGGCTGCGGCAGGCAGGTGGAGAGCTCCTGCGCCTGAGGCTGGATGTGATTAGTCAAGCCTTGCCGGGAGGCGGAGCCAGGGCTGCACGGCGCTCCTCCGTGATGCCCGCCCGCCGCCTCGAGACCTGGCGGCGGAACGGCGGCGGGGACGGTGCTGCCGGTTTTCGCCCCGGAAGGCGCCGCCGTCGCCGCGTCTTTGGTGTGGACCCCTGAGGTAGTAGCGGAGTGGGGAGGCGAAGACAAGTGGTTGGGCGTGGTCTGTGGGGAAGTGGGGGACAGGGAGGAGGCTGAGGAGGAGGCAGTGCAGGGCCCGGAGCACAGTCCAACCTGATTCAGAACGCTGGAGGAGGAGAAGGAGGTCTGAGACGGGGAGGAAGAGGAGGAGAAAGGGGGTTCTCCATCAGGACCTGCCAGATGGGAACCTGGATCTTTTTGAAGCCCCTGTTGGGAAAACAAGCCAGAATAGGAACCCAGAAAACAGATCCATGTTTATGAGTGAGTAGATCTAGTAACATCTATATCAGTCCTGATATCGAAGAGAATTATAGATCAGTTATCAGTGACAATGTGCCTGATCCATAAGGGCAGATCTATTCAGTCTAATTCTATGCTTTCGACATAATGCTTTATTAGTTATTTTACATTATATTTAGAATTCCTGATTTTGTTTCATGTCTGACTAAAGTAGCCCAGTAGTTAAAGTTGTGCTGTTTTTACATGTTTAACCAAGCTTGTGAAGCTATTTGTGTATTTAAGTGTCTTTACTAGTGCAGAGTTATCAAATAAATTTGTAATTCAGAACATTTAGGTCTGTGTTAAAAAAAATATTTTCAAGAAGCAGTATTATGTATTTCAGGCATACAGTGCCATTTTATAACACAATTAAGTAACTATGTTAGCTTCAGTTCTAAAAATGCTACATATATAAAATGTGACTTTAATTTAGCATCTTGAAATTGGGTCTCTGTCTCTTTAAAATGGTCCTGCTGGGGCGTGCCGTGGTGTTGTAGGGGTTAGTGCGACCCACATTTGGAGGCCTTGAGTCCTCGACGCGGCCGTAGCGGGTTCGACTCCCGGACCCGACGACATTTGCCTCATGTCTTCCCCCCTCTCACTATCCCCTTCCTGTCAGCCTACTGTCAAATAAGGGACACTAGAGCCCGCTAAAAGCCCCCTAGTGGGGAAAAAAAAAAAAGTTCCTGCTCTTTCTAAAACTCCACCTTCAGTAAGTTATCACAACATGGCTCCTCTATTAACCCTTTAACAACATTTTCACCAGCGTTGAACTGAGAAGTATCTCATTATCAAACTCAGCAGATGCTCAGTTCCACCAGGTGTTTGCTAATTGCTGCTGGCTAGTCTGAAGGAGCTGAGTGGGGAGGGCTGCTCTGTGAGGCTGAAGCTTGGAAACTGCAGCGCCAAGGAGGAGGTTTTTGATGAGGGAATAAAGTCATAACATGACTCTAAGCTCAGAAAAAGTCATTTTTTTGTATAATACCACCTCTTTAAGTCAATTCACCACTGTTTTTCTGTATTGGATTGGAATCAGCCGATACCTCAGATATCGGTATCCAAAGTGAAAGAAGTGGATCAGTGCAGGAAGCAGTGCAGTACCTGAGTGGTAGTGTTGCGTGGTTGGCTCCTCCAGGTCTCGTCTGCGTGACTGGGACTGGTGTTAGTGCTGCTGCTTCTGGTGTTGGTGCTGGGCTGACTGGTGGCGGTGCAGGTGTGAGGTAGAGAGTTCTGCTGCAGGTAAGGCACGTTTCCGTTGCTCGCGCCACCACCGCCGCCCAGCCCCGCCCTGGCGTTTTTAAGGTCCAGGTGTCCAGGCAGACCCGCCGAAGGACTCGAACAGGAGCCGTTGGCCGTGGTTTGAGGGGTCTGGGGGGGTCGACCGGCTGCGTGATTGATAGGAGAGGATTGGGAGAGTTCCGGGTTGTGAGGGGGGTCTGCTGACGGGCCGTTGGGGAGGCTGGACCGTGGCTGGCCGCCTGCTGTTGCTGCAGTCTGCTGCCTCATCTGAAGTACAGCAGAAGAAGAACACTCCAGCTCTTATGCTAAACACACATTTAGCGGATCTTTAACGGAAAAGTCAAACCCACCTGCTGCTGATGCTGCTGCATGAGGGAGAACTGGTTCTCCAGCTGCTCCAGCATGTGCTGCCGGGGGGGCGTGAGGCTGGCCCGGTTGCTCCGTAAATGATCCAACAGCTGCAAGTTACACAACACTGTTCAGTGAACTCAGCACAAGATCAGCAGTTTTAACTGGAGAGTTAAAAGACCTGGGTTTGCTTGATTGGTTTTCATTTTGAGTAATGTTTTTATGATTTATTTAGACACGTTACACGTTATTGTTCACATCCAGAAATTTTGCATGTGCTCACAACGCTGGAGGGTGTAAAGACGATTCCTTTACTTTCCATCCAGAGCCATGCTGCCGTGGTTGAACAGTTCCATTAACTAAATGAAGCCTGGAGATGGAGGTATTATTAATTTAGTCCAGTGCATCACAGCAAAGGGAAAATGACGCAGAAAAGCTGGTGAACAAATCAAACCCACTCAATCTTTTTCATCGCTCTGTCAGTTATGCTACACACTGATCTGTTGCCATAGCAACTGACCGACAACAGCTCCACTAGTGCATCAGGATTCAACACCAAAAAACAGGCAAACATTTCCCACACAAAGAACAGAACCTTCAGTCCGTTAAGAGTTTTGCATTTTCAGTCTTGATGTTTATTTTGTGATGATTAATAAATGATTATCTGAACACAGTGGTGGTTGATTGGGTCATTTAAACACCTGCTCTACTGTGTGCTGTGGTGGCGCAGGGGAAAAGCACGACCCACGACCCGACTATGTTTTGAGGCCATAGTTGCAGATCAATTCCCAAACCTGCGACTTTTTCCCCAAATCTTGCTTCAAGATTTAGTGCGTTATGTTGACAACTTGTCAGCTAAAACTAATGGTAATGATCATGGGTGAGGGGCTTGTTGCCCTCCAGCAGGGAGCTGGAGGACGGGATCTTGCATGCATGTCATGACGTTGCAACGTGTCTATAACTTATAATTTATATGTGCATATATATATTATAATAAATTGTTGATAAATCAATGTTAAGCCTACAAGTCCTTACTTTCATCTCTTAAAAAAAGGGTAAAGACATTATGTCTTAATGACTGTCCTTTTTCCAGTAAATATATTCAGCTCCAACATTTTTCACATTGCCAATTAAAATGCCGCTGAAGAGATTTCCGTGTTGTGTTTTTTTCCCCCCTTAATTATTGGTGCTGAAGATAAGAATTTTTCTGAGCAGAGGAACAGCTCGGTCATGCTCTTATGCTACAGAACTAATAATCCACAATTCACTTCAAAAGGAAACACCAGATGCTCTGAAATGTTGAGACGTTTGCCTACTGTAACAGCCGTAATTGTGTAGTGTCTCTTTAAGATACTCTAGTATCTCTAACGACGTCACGAGTATGCGCCACTGCTTCTCTGTAGAGAGCGTGGGAGAAACGTGCTACAGTCGCTACATGGATATGCTAGCTCTCTAACTTTAGTAACGTTGCGGGTTGTTTGGACTCTGCTCATTTCCATGTTTGGTAATATAGCAGCCGTTCAACCGGGCTTTGTAAGGTTGGTGAAGGTGTTTATTAAACGACAGCACTGTGGAATTCCCAGTACCAGTGTGGTTGTGAGTTTTCTGCTGCCTCTTCTCCTCCCTTAATACAACCCAAGCGTTACACTACCTGGATCTTCTGTGGTGTCAGATACCAGCCGGGGACCTGCTGCTGATTGGATCCGTTTGCCAACAAGTCGGCAGCACCCTGAGGATGACACAAAAACAAACCTGTGTGAGCTCTCCTTCTCAAGCCCCGCCCCTTCAGCTGCGATGGCCCTCTCCCCCCGGCTCTTTGCGGTACCTTGACCTGGCTGGTGGTGCGTTTCTTTTTAGCAGGACTGGCCAGCGGGTCGGTGTGGCTGCTGGCGGACGGGCCTCCCTCCCCTTTACAAGCCTGTGGATCCAGCAGAGAGACTGCTTCAGAGGACGGACCACGGTCAGAGCAGAAACAACCTACAAGCTCAAACAGGGTTTAAACTTTTCTGCAGGGACACTGAAAGACGACAGTGTTACAACATCTACATGCACATGGGTTTTAAAACAATTCAATCCCACAAAAATCCAAGACTTTAAAGGGTTGTGGTCAGAAATTAAACCTGAGTTCTTCTGATTTACTGTTCGGTGTTTATAACCTCTTAGTCTCCTGGAAAGTCTTTCTACAGTTAAGACGTAATGTGGTTTTAATATTAATGACTTTTAATAACTTTGGCTAAAAAATTACAAAGAGTTGTCTCTAGGTTTCAGCAAGTCACATTTAAGACTTTTTTGCCCCTTTTTTAATGCCACCTTGGATAAAATTTCAGACAAAAACTCTAAATATAAGGGATGGTTGGGGAAACTCGTTACATTACAATCAAGCAAAAACAGAACCTGGCTTTGTGCGCCCATGATAGAAAAGTCCCGCAAGAATTTTATTTATTCATTTATTTTATTTTATTATTTTTTTTACAAAATATAAGATCTGTGACTGGGCGAATCATTTTAATACATTTTAAGGCCTTAATTTGAACCACATAATCTTAAGACTTTTAAGGACTTTTTAAGGCTGTGTGAACGCCCTGTTGAATTTCAACATAGAATGACAAGAAAAATACCAGTAATGGTTTTAAATATATTTTTTGTACATTTTTTGTTGCGTAATTTTCTATTCTATAATAGAAAAAAAACTTTTTGCAAAATTTTGTTTAATTCATCAAAATGTAAATAAAATAGTTGCTCTTGAAAAATAAATTTCTGAGAGTAGATATTTATATATCAATTTTTTCCTAATTTGTTTTATAAGGGATAATGTATATTGATCAACATGAGTGCATTAAAACCATGGACGTATACCAGATTCAGCCACTAGGGCTAATTTTCATCTGTAGCCTCCTGGCAGGTTGGTGGTAAAAATAGCAAACAATTGACATAAAATGTACAATAAAGTTGTAAGTTACATCTAAAATTATAAGTTGTCTTTTTTTGTTCTAAGCATCTTGTGACATTTGCAGCTGTAAACAAGTTTCATTTGGCTGGCCTGAGAGCAGAAATGCCTCTTTAGGTTGTAGAGGAACAGAATTACAGAACCATTTACATCTGTCACAAAAACAGACAAGCTGGGATGGATGATTGTCACTTTGCTGACATAAATTCATGCATCCAGACCTTTACATGCAATGTCTTGCAAAAATAGTTTTATTACTCACATTTTGTCGCAGAACATAAAAACTTTGATTTGGATTTTATGAGATAGACCAACACAAAATAGCATAAATCTGAAATGGAAGGAAAATAATTATGGAAGAAGATGCTCTAGTCAGACAGACACCGCAACTTCTGACCAGCATAACAAAAAATGATAAAAACTGACAGCAGGCATCACCCTGAACACGCCGTCTCAATGCAGGTTTATTTCTGCAATAGTTGTATTGAATTTCCTCAAAGAATGAAATGAAAACTACTAGTAAAATGTTTTTAGATCAGTTTTTTTTTTTTCTTTTATTAGGTTGGAACACGCATGTATGCTCTTTGCGGAGTCCCAGAGTACTGACTCTGCATGTGGTTTTACAAGAGCTTTTTCTTTTGCGTTGTTTCAGGACCTGACGGTCTGGCGGGACACCCCCATTGCGTCCCCGTTGTCTGACCATGACAACAGTCTCACAGTCTTAAGAATCACCTTAAGACTGGGTTGTAATGCTTGCAGACCCCTGATTTAGATTGAGGTGGGTGGATGTGATAGCATGGCCTAGTTAAAGTACAGAGAACTAGGTCACTTCACACCTATGGCTCCCAGTGAGTTTTATCTGGCTAGATCGAGAGTAAAAATGTCTCTTTACATTGGAATGCTTGCAGACTGATGGTTTAGATTACCCCCCATATTGAGATCCTTTCCAACCAACCTGACAAAGTTTGAGATATTTTCCCAAGAACAATGATTAGCAATCTGAGCTTCTGTAAAACATGGACTTAGATGGTCAATCCCATAAAATCCCAATAAAACAAATGGACATTTTAATGAGACAAAATGCTTTTTGCAAGGCACGCATGTCCAAGCGTCTGAGTTTGCTGAGTGAGTTGCAGTGAGTGGACAAAAATGACAAAAAACGTGGGACAGGAATTGCTCTGCATGGAGAGTTAGCGACAATTCTAACAATCTGAGAGGAGGAACGATGAAGGACAATCTGGCGTCTACTGAAAAAAAAAAAAACGGGGCCTTGCTCCGTCTCTTTCTGATTCTCACCTGCTGCGCCTGTGCTGTGTTCAAGGCCCCCTGCCTGGACGTGAGCTCGGCAGGAATGGGAAGGCTCCACGCCTCCTCAATACAAGGAAGCATTTTACTCTTATTCTGCAGACTACTTGGGTGAAGGTTACACAACTGAGCCTAGGAGGAGAAATTGTGTGAAAACAACAAACTTTAGAGCCTGAATTGGAAGTCGAAATACTCCAAAAAGAAAAAAGAAAAAAAAAAAAAAAGTCTTGCTCGCTAATATATCGTCTCTGCCTGGACATAAAAATAAGAGAAATGATTAATGTCGTGAATGTATGCTTTAAAAGTAAGAGAAAGACACATTAATATGAATTATTATTCATATCTATGTGTTCAAAGGCAAAAATAAAAAAGAACAATATGCATTTTAAAAGCTGATTGCTTTGGCAATGCTGGGCAGTTATCACAGCACCTGAATGCACAAACACCAAAAAGTACTGTACGACATTAAACACAGCAGGCTGGAGGGGGTGGGGGAAATGAGGGCGGGGCTTCCACCTGCAGCAGTTTGATGCGTTGTGCGAGAGTGGCGGTGTTGAGGCACGCTTTGCTGCGCGTGGCGTTGATGTAGCACTTCATGGCGTCTTGCAGCTGGCCGCAGGACTCGTACAGCGTGCCCAGGTCCATCCAGGCGGCGGCGTGGCTGTGGTCCAGCTGGACGGCGCAGATGTAGGCCTGCAGGGCGTCCATGGGCTGGTTCTGCTGCTGGTACAGCACACTGCAAGCAGACAGGGCGGTCCAGGGCTTACTTTTTCTAATTGTCTCTTAATCGTCACATGGTGTTACACTGTATATTGGAGTTTGACTAGGCCGTTCAGGGTTCTGAGCAGAGCACATGCATTCACATGCTTGCTGTGTTTCCTGTAAGTCTTGTGGCAAGCTGGAGTTTGCTTAAGGAGCTAAACACAAATACAAGTTTTACAAATTTTTCAGTAAAATGTAATCCATTTGAAAACATTTCTTAAAAGGGACCCACGACAAAGTCAACATGTTGGGGTAAATATGTCGTCATTTTTAATTTGTTAACCTAAACGCTGTTTTTTGTGATACATAAAAATTGGATGTCTATCGTATTTTTCACCTTCGCAATCCATGTCAGGTTGATGACACGGGAGTTGGGTCTATAAACAAAATGCAAGAAGTCAAGATCGTGGAGACAGACAAGAGCAGCCCATAAAAAGTTTGGGCCGAGGAAAAGTCCCTCGAGGTTGTCATGTGACTTTAAACATGAGTTATCTGTTAAAACAAACAGGAGCGATGGGCGTGTAGTCTACTGTCCACCATATTAGCTAGAGTTAGCGCCGTTAGCAGCTTTAATAAAAGAATAAGATAATATATGGACGCTTAAAGTGGCATTGAAGCATCTTTACGTTATTGTAACAGCGTTTTAATGTGTTTGAGAAAATGTTTTAATCCCAATGCTAACCACAAACAGCTTGAGTTATTGTTTCTACCTCAACAATTAGTGCGTTGCTGCTAATTGTTGAGTTAGAAGCTGAAGCTCTTAGCAGTTCTTTGGAGCTGACCGGCTGACATTTTCAAGCAACAGCTGCACAAACACCAGTATTTTTTCCCGGCCTAATCTCTCCTCTTCCTCCGTTTGGTCCTCCTCACCTTCATTTCCCCATTACTTTCCGTTTTCACTCATTTTGGTTCAAATTTAAAGGGTTTAATATTATCGCACAAAAGTTACTGTTCTGACTGGATGGAGCTAGCACTGTTGGACCTAGCATACGTCATGCATTGCAGGGTAAACAATATGGCGACATCCATGTGACCATATTTTACTTACATTTATAAAAATTAAACACCTTGCAGTATTTTCACTGTATAGTTCCAACATCTGAAATATTTCAAGCAAATAATATTATTACAACTAATCATGGATCCCTTTAAAACATTTAATATTGTTCTTCCTCTTCATAATTCTGTGTATATATTTTGTCCTGCCACAAAAGCTGTGGCGGGACAAATACTTTTGCAGGGGATTTTGTCTACAGTGAATCTACAGAAAGAAGCATCTTGTTCTACAGCCACACTTGCTGACATGCTCTGCTCTTACCCTATGGAGCACCAGGTGTCAGCGCTGGCCTCCGACTTATCAATGGACTGGCGGTAGGAGATGAAGGCATCCTGCACCTTCCCGATACTGGAGTAGCACCTGCCCGACAGAAAGCAAAACCAACTCTAAATCATTGCATTTTAGGAAAACAACATATTTCATGACCTATGTCAGTTGGACAGAGATTGCCACAGCAAAAGACCAACAATCAATACCAGAGTAGTAAAGTGTTGTAATCTCCAAGGTTTAATGTTGAGCTGCATCTTAAGAACAGATTTGTCCTAAGACACAGGAATGACTGATGTTTCTGAGACACAATGCGTCCCGCCACCCAGGGACAAAAAGCTACTCAGTGACAATGACTTTCATTGGTTTTATCTGTCAAGTTGTCAAAGTAACAATCACAAAATAAACGTCAAGTCTGAAAACATAAAACTGTAACAGACTGGATGTTCTGTTCTTTGTGCTGGAAATCTATGAATATGTTTTGGTGTTAAATCTTAATACACTCATGAAAGCTGTTGTCAGTTGGTTGCTATGGTAATGGAGCTGTGCATAGAAGAATAGTTTAGAGTTGTTCTTCAATGGTTTTGTTTTTTAGCATCGTTTTTCCTTTGCTGTGGTGCATTGCACAAAATCGATAATACCTCCATCTCCAGGCTTCATTTGTGAACTGTTCGACTGCAGCAGCGCAGTTTTGGATGGCATGTCAAAGAATTGTGTTTATCCAACATTGTCATCACGCGTGACATTTTCCAGATGTAAACAAGTAAGACTTCACACTACAGTCCCTACAACGTGACTGTAGTGTGTATTTCTAACAGAAGCAGATAACGTCAAAAAGCTTTAAGGCGTACCTGCCGAGAAGGTACCAGGACTGGCCGGAGTTGGGGTCTGCTTCTAAAGACTTCTGCAGACACTGGATGGCGTAGCAGCCCTTGGAGTCTTTCTCCCTCAGCTGCTCCACGGTGTGATGCATCCAGCCTAACGAGCAGCAGAGCAGATCAGCTGTTAGTCTTCAACAACTACTCTGAGCTCCAGGGGAACCTGGTACGACGCGGAACGATGAGCCTCCGTCCAGACAAAACGTGCGCCGCTGTGGAGAAGGCTGACTCCGCCCGGGCCTCTGTCCCCTCAAGAAGCTTTAACCGAACAGTGGAGAAGGACGGACAAAGCGAGGCAGGTGGCATTCTTCAAAAGGCTTCACTTGAAACAGCCACAACACACGCACGCACACGCACGCACCAAGCAGTAACAAGCCATTTCCAATAAACAAGGTCGCTCTGGGAGACAGACCAAAGCAATCACAGCCCACCCCTTTTCCCCTCCACGTCCTCCTATACACCTGAAGCATGCTCCAATCATCACCATGGAAACCCCCAGCAGGCAATGATTAGCAGTACTTAGCGAGTGTGGCTGTTGAAACCTTGTTTTGATGCAGTAGCAGAGCAGGAGACGTAAACTGGTTTGATTTGATGTCATTTTATTGAGGAACAGGACGATTTATTGGGGTAGCTGCAGATTTCATCAAGTCAAATTTAAGATCTTTTTAATGCCACCTTTAGTAATATTTAAGATGGAAAAAAAACTATAAATATAAGGGATGGCTGAGGGATCCTGCTGTATTACAATAAAGCAAAACATAAATTGTGATATTTCTGGGGTTTGTTTGTGACTCTTTGCAGTAGCTATGTGCTCGCTACAGACTTAACTCCCACAATGCTTAGCTTTTTTTTTTGGCATCAGAAGTGATGCTAAATTTATTCTTAAATGTGTCAGTATTATGTATTTTCCAGCCACATAGTCCCATTTTATAGCACAATCAAGTAGCTATGTTAGCCTTCAGTTGTCATAAAAATGCTGGCTACATCAAACATGAGGAAGACACCACATCATCAGGCCTCTATTAAGTCTTTAACGTTTTTTTTTTTACAAACATTTCATTGAGTAGTAGCTCACAAAAATGATGGCGAATACGTCATCTACCCAGAATGCATTGCAGTGTAAAACAATATGGCGACAAAGCCACAGTATGCAACTGCAAAAATGTTTATTTGTTAAAACTGTTACAATGTTATGACAGTATGAGACAGACAACCATTTATCTGCTCCAATTCCTCCCTGAGCCAAGAGAAAATGTCACAACCAATCAGAGCCAAAGGGAGGGTCTTGGCGCCATCAATCATCCTGGTGTACTCACAGCAGTAACCACTTTCTGTTAATCCTTTATACTGTTTATCTACCGTTATCGGTGGCCATGCTAACTAGCCTAGCATTGACAACAGAATATGTTGTGGGGATCCAGCTATAGCATAGCACATAGCAGGGAGATTTCTACAACTATAAAAAATACATATTTGTTATAAAAGTTACATACAGCAGCTTTAAACCACAACATGAAAATCTTTCCTGCCGTCTCAGTAACTTCTGTCCTCAAACACAACTGGACTAGTTTAACAAATAAATTTGTCCTCTAAAAACACCATCTTCTCAAAGACCAAAACTTTATGCCTGAAGTAACCCCCCACACACACACACACACCTTATTGCCAAGGCAGGGGGATGGGAAACCAAAACAAACCAGGATAAGTTGCAGCACTTTTGCTACAACTTTGACCCATGGGGAAAATAACAGATCAGGAGGAGCCACTTACCCAATTGCTGCAGCGTGGTGGCCTTCACCTGAGCAGGAAGGTTTTCCATCTGCAGCAGACTCTCATACGCGTCTTTCGCCGCTCTGTGTTTCTTCTGCGGGACAGACAGATTGAGCCGCAGAGGCAGTTAGAGGCAGACAGGAGACACAGCGTTTTATGGCCCTATCTGGACACAAAGACCACAGCCGACCTCACACTTCTAATGGCCAGACAGAGCCATTAATTTAGAGGAAGGGGAGGAATAGCACAGGCCAGGCCAGATGACACATGCCAGAGATAGACAAGACAAAAAATAGCATACAAAAAGGTAAGGACTAATATGTCTTTTTTTTTTTTTTCAAAAAAAAAAGAATTTAGAAATGATGGAAAATATTTTTCAAACAGTGCCTTTTATTTCAGTGAACCTTCTGTGATATGGATTTGGATTTTTAGGATCAGGCTACCCAATTTTTTAAATTGTTTAATTTCAAGAATATAGTGCAGTGGCATTTTGAAAAAACCCCGGACTCTTGAAATATTCAAGTTTTGAACATTTCAAAAGTTGGGGGGCGGGGGGTCTCAAAACTCCCACCTCCCCCAGAAAAGTTTTTTCCTGCAAATTTACAAAACTCCCGGTGCAGATGAACCGGTCTGAACTAAATAAACTTTAACAACTCCTAACAGCCTGATGAACACCAGCCTGTCTCTAATTCAAATAAAGGTTTGAATTTACTAGACAGATCTCTACAATACAGCTTAAGGACAGGAAACAGAATATACATGCAAGTAGTGGAGCCTGGAAAACAATTTACTATCAATAAGACCATCAGAAATGTTCAGGTCACTTTGTAAGTGGTATATATGATGGCTTATTAGGGCCACTGTAGGTAGAAAATAGAGTCCAAGAAACTAAAATTTTGAGGTTAAACTCAGACATTTTCCACAAGAAACAAGTAAATTCTCTAAGCTCGAAAAAATCTGATTTGCGAGGGGAGAAAAATAGAAATTGTGAGATTAATCCTGAACTTTTTCTTGAAACAGACGGAGTCTTCTGGGATCAAAAAGTCAAAAATGTTCGACTTTACAAGGTCAGAAAACTTGCATGTTTTCTCTAGTTTTGGAGTATTTTTCTCGCAAGTATTCAATCAGTAACACTCAAAAAATGTCAGCATTTTTTACTAGAAAATATGTGAAACTAATTTTGAAATTTCTGAGGTTTTTTCTTGTGAATATTTGACTATCGGAGCTCAGAAAATTTCCACATTTTTTTTCTAAACAGTTTCTAAGATGAACCTCACTTATTTACAAATTGAGCTCAAACAATTTCCTTATTTTCTCTAGAAAATATTTGAAATTCATCTTAAAATTTCTCATATTTTTAATCTCACAAGTTTGTGACTTTTGGAGCTCAGAAATTTACCTCAAAATTTCTCCGTTCCTTTTTCTATCTACAGTGGATCCAATACGCCGTCGCTAACACAGAAGGGAATCATTTCAAATGTGATCTGCTTACCTGGATTTCATACAAATGGGCGATGTGGAACTGAACTGGAAGAGAGAAAAAGAAGAAGAAGAAATTAACCATGATGACAATCTGGGAGATTTCCCATCCACCCTGAGGACCTCTATTAAAACAGACTGCCAGCAGTATGGAGCGCAGATGGGTGGGGGAAGTTTAACACCCTCCAGTGTAATCATGTAATCTGAAATCACAGCGTGCATGTGTGATGTGTTGGGAAGTCTTTTCAGCTCCTTCCTCGTGCCGTCACCTAGGCAACCTGCGTCTTAGTTCTAGTGCGGTCGGCAGGGAAACGGCGAGGTTGGAGTATAACTAGTTAAAGCTCCATCCTGCAGCGCCGCACTGCTTCAGCTTCTAGCTACGACTTACTTTCAGCTTTGGACAAAGTGCAGAGATTAGAGTCGATCAATGCCAGTTGGAAATGCTGCGGAGACAAAAGAAGAAAAAGGCTTTTGGTTTTTTCAATGGAAACAGGATCTCATGTCTGTGTGATTTGTGTCATTAAAAAAAAAGTGTGTGGGCCAATATCTGATGGAAATATGAGCGCTGCTCCAGTCTGATTCCCAACAAACCGTGAACAAACCCGGGTGACCGGAACATTAGAGGATGGCGGACGCTGCAGGGCTGAACCGGACGGGTTTTATCTGATGGAACCCAAACTCTGAACCCCACCACCACAGCATGACCTTGACCTTCAACAACATGGCAACATGAAAAGACCTTCAAGTCATCCAAACATTGAGGTATAGTTGCACTAACAGAGGGCCAGATCCATCATCAGATTAAGAACGGATGTTTCTACATCATTTTAGGAGTGAAAGAAACAAACCTCTAGATGTGCCAAGAAAATTGTTAGACCTGACCAAATCCAGCAGGTTGAACAGCCTTATTCTTAAACAACATACTTTAACTGGTACCAGATCGGGTCAGCAACAACGCCAGTGTGGAAGTTGTAGGACTAAAAATGAAGAAAAGGTAGCCATCTTTATTAGCTATCAGAGAGGAGTTTGACATGCAGTCAGAGGGACCACAAGACCTTCTGCAGACACCAGCTAGGAAGAGCCAAGTCCAGGAAAGGCCACACATCCATCCATACTTTAGGATGTTTGACCCGAAGTGAGTCCAGCAGATAACAGGGAGGCTAAAGGTCATCTAGCAGAGTTGGTCTGATTGAATCCTTTCAGTTTTCAACCCCTGTTTATCCTGGAAGATTTAGGGTTCATTCACACCAGATCTCTCTAGTCCACTTTCATCAAACTCTGGTTTCTTTGGCTAGAAAGTCCGGTTTGTTTTGGGAGATGTGAATGTGCAAACAAACTCTGGTGCAGAACAAAAAACCAAACTCTGGTCTGCCTAAAAACCTAGGTTGGGTTGAAGTTAACTCTGGGAGCATATGTTAATGCCAACATCAGAAGCAGTAAACGGACTATAGCGCAGGGCATTCTGGGTAAGTACAACCAAAACAAACACAAGAAACTTGCGCTAGTGGGGAAAAAAAAAAACAAAAAAGAGAAATCCTACATCCACTAAAATCTGACACTACTCCATTTTTGTTTACATCTTGTGAAGGAGGAAGTTGCGCTCAGTTTCTTCTTCGGTTGTCGTGTCGTTTCCTTCAGTGGTTCTTGGTGCAGCACCAACACAGGCGAGGAGGATGAACTGGTTTTTCAAAGAGTTTAGTTTGTTTTCCACAGTGCAGTGTGAAGGCGAACCACACCAGCTGAAAATTGAACTGTTGCAACTTTGGTCCCCCTATCAAACAAAGTCCACATTATTATAAGGTGTAAAAACACCTTTAGAAACGATAACCGCCTTTTCCGAATCTCAGTTGAAAATGCATCTTTGCGTTTGTGAAGGTGAACCCTGTGGTCGGAACGGACAAGAGCACTTTCACCATTGATGAAGTTTTGTCTCAGATTTACAGTTTTCACAAAAGCCTCTCGGGGAGGAGGTACTGGTTTGATGCACCGTCAACTGACGGGAGGAACAGAAGAATTGGAATAAAAAGAAGAAAAAAAAAATGTTTTTGCATCCTTGAAACTGAGAAACTACCTAGATCTTTGTGTTTCCTGATTGGTGCCCCGCTCTAACTGGGAGTCCCTCCTAATGCACACAGACACCGGAGCAACAACAGCTGGGCTTGGCTTGCTGTTGATAAGAATCTAATGTATAAATCAAGCCTGAAAGGTGAAAATTACATTTTCTAATAAACGCACACTTTGTAAGGCTAGAAGCAAGAACAATGCTAACTGCATATTCGAAAGTTGATTTTAAAACGCATTTAAGTTGTATGTTTTTGTCGCTCCTATTGGCAAGTATGCGGCATAACGCGTATATGTTTTGAATAATTCTTAGAATGTTTTTTTTTTTTTAAGAAAAAGCCAGGCAGCTAAGCTAACCTAATACTGGGAATTTATGCACCAACCCAATTCTGTTTAAATCTAAACTGATGGAAGTTGATCTACACTGTCTTTTCCTCTTATCACTCAATTTAAACAATCTCCAGACTGAATAGGAAATTTGGTTTCTGAATTGAAAACCGTTTGAATCGAATCGCTAGCCTGAAAGATTTGTATGTACTGCATATAGAAGACGTATACAACTGTTTGAAATATCCACTGCATCTTCATTTAATCAATCTTCAATAGATTGCTAAAAGCCTGTTTTACATCAACTGCTCTCTAACACAGTGTGACATCACCTCTGTTGCTAATGGCAGGTTACCTAGAAATAGAAAATCCTTTTAAAAGCTGGTCTAATGTCTTCTTGCGTTTGTCTTTAAGGAGACATTAGATTGGGTTCAAATCAAACAAAAATTGGAATCCCGTCTCTACACCCATAGGAGGCTTCAAGGTGACAGGCGGCAGCGTGACCCTGTGCAGGTTCATGCATTCGGAAAGGAGCCGACAGTATCTGGGTCACGTTCGGAGGACTGGAACCCGCTGAAACCACAAACAGCCAGTAGGTACTCCTCTGGCAAATCCGTGGGGATTTCTGACGAAGCACGCGCCCTTATCTGTCATCCAGGCCGAGGCTAAACATAGCTCCTACCCCGGGCTCTGCTACACTCACAGTAAACGTCAGGCAGATAAAACCTATCCAAATTACTGCATGAACAAATGAAGGGAACCAGCTCACAACAAAGTGGAGTTTTAAAAATCAAGCATTAATAGTAAAAAAAACATCACCAAATCCCACATGCCTTGATTTCAGAGACTAAAAGGCGTTACCTAGACGGCGGGTCTCCCTCAGACTTCTCTATCCTTCACACTCGCTCTACAGCCGGCCAGATAATGCCGCAGGATTGTCAGCTTGGCATTCCACCTCCCTCCTCACATCTTGCTTTCCTCATTCTCTCCCCCGTCTCTCTGCTGTCTTTCTTTTTATCTGTCTCCCCTCCCTTCTTTCCTCCCTCCTTTCCTCCTCCTCCACCTCCTCTCTCCTGGTGTCACTGATTACCATTCAGCAGACGGCTGCAGAGGAGAGAGCACGGAGATGACACACAATACCTCAAAGCAGGAACCGGCACACACACGCGCGCGCTCACGCATGCACACACGCCAGCTTCCCCACCTTCCTCAGATCTGTTCTCTGCAGCTGCGGGAGGCAACAGCACACAAACTGATGCAGACACGTTTCCCCCGAGCTGACGTAACAAGCGCAGGTGGGATTGACAAGAACAGGTGAGACATATGCAACGTTTGGTTTCTAATGGGAATGCAACAGGTTCCATATCTGATCAGGATTGTTCACGTCTTCCCTTCTTTCTCTACCTTTATTGTGTCCCTGTTCCTCTGAAGAGGCGCCTACTCCTCCCTGTAGGTAACTGGGGCAGGCATGTGTGACATTCTGTTGGTGGGAGTGTGTGGCTGTGAATCGTGTGTGAGCGGCTGGCAGTGACTCAGGACCAAGAGGGAGGGCCGAATCCAAAATTAAGGACAAACAGCATGAGCAGCCTGCTCAATGCAACACTGTAGCACTAGCTGCAGCCAGAGAGGGCTTAATCTGGTCTAAATGTCGTTCACAGGGATTTCTCATCAGAGTAGGCATAAATCACATGAGGGGTACCCCAAGGTTCAATCCTCAGACTCCTCTTATTTAATAATTACTAAGATGAGTTGCTAGAGATGAACCGATCCGATATTAATATCTGTATTGGTGTATACAGATAATAAGCCTGAGCTGTATGGGCAGATCTATTCAGTCTAATTCTGTGCTTTTTGCTGCATTATTTATTTTACATTTTATTTAGAATTCCTAATTACACTTTCTGAATCATTTGAAAGAAGGTTTGTTACAGTTTAGTTTTTACATGTTTGACCAAGGTAGTCAAACTATTGCTTTCGTCAGTTTCTTCATTATTTATTTTAAATTGGCCATTCTACTCCTATCTGCACAGACTTAAAACAAAATTTAAGTTGTGTTGTTTTTACACGTTTGACCAAGATTGTGAAGCTATTGGTGCATTTCAGTGTGCTGTACTGGTGCAGAGTCATCGAATATATTTGCAATTCAGTACATTTATGTCTGTGTTTGAGTCAATTCTGCACTTTGTCTGTATCGGATTGGTATTGATTGATACTACACCTCAGATATCGGTATCGGCATGTGTATCATTAGTGAAAACATGTACTGGTGCGTCCCCATCAGTAAACCTGTCTACATTACAATGCTACCAAGTGACTCCAAACACATTAATGGGTAATTGTGTTCACTGGTTGCTTTTCAAGAAGGCACATTTTTGAAAAGCCTTCTTTTCAAAATGAAGGCTTTTCTTTTTGAAAAGCCAGTCTTGTGGGAACTATTTATTTATTGGGGTTAGGGACTACAGTTGCTCGCTAATAGCTGAAATCTTAGATCAAATAAACTAAGTATACCTTAACATGTATTAATACGCATTAATAGCTCTATTGCAGAAACTAATTTCTACAGTCTTCCTTATTTCTTCTCCTGAGGATAAAGCCAATTAGTGCCAAGGAAAATCAACAGCCCTCCTGTATCTGCTTTGTAAACACCAGTCAGTAGCGTGTCTGGTTTTGCACTGAAGTATTGCCGTTTCCCAATATTTAGAATATTTTAGATATGGTCTGAGAAATAACATGCATACAGCAAATTTTTCCGTAAATAATGCGAGTTGCATCCCACAGAAGAATCAGAGAATAGAGAATAAATCTGTGAATACTAAACTGGTAATAGACTAGGGTCAAGAAGTGAAAAACTGCTCTGGGTCATTCTCTTAAAAAAAAATATAAAAATAAACAGCTTTGGACACACCAAGCAATGAAGAGTTTTAGGGGTTCTCCAACAATCTGAGAACAGACAAGATTATAAGTCATTTTTCCATGTGCAAGACAAATCTTAAGGGTTTTTGTAACCTTGTTGATGTAAAAGGTCAGATTATATTCAGGAATATTGTTTTCGCACAATCTTGTGTGATTTGGAGTTGGATGTCCAGGAACAAACAACCTATGACAGAACGTCTGGACCATAACAAGGCCAGGGATCAGATCACAATCTGAAAGTTTCAGGCTACAGCAGAGCCAGAACTGTCTGGACAGATTTGGTTCACAGGTGTAAATTTTATTCTTCCTGATAACAGCTTTTGTCAGAAGAACTGGAGATATGGAGTCTATTTCAGGCTTCCAGCACAGACCAATGAAAACTGACTCAACACCAATTGTACCGGCCTTTCATATCGAACACAGACGTCTTGTTGAACTTGATGCAATACATCAGCAGTCAGCCATACTACTCTAGATTTATGAGACGGCTTGAATAAAATTGTAAAAGACAAAACATTTTCTTCCTCAGAAAACAGGAAAAACATTTTAATGTTCAGCCTCATCACTCAGCCTGTCGTTCTGATTTACCTTTAAGCTGGACTCATAGTCTGTGTTGACTTTGAACATGAGCCCCAGTCTCAGATGAATTTCTTTCGCTCGGGAAAACGTTGGGTCGATGTAAAGCACCTCTTGGAACGCCTTAATTGCCCTGGAGAGAAAAGTTTTAAAAAAAAAAAAAATCACAAGCTGAAAACAAACAAGTCTGACTCAGATGATTGTCCTGCCAGAGTATTTAATAGGGACATATAACTGAGGAATCCATTTAATATCATCTCTCATTTAGTGATTTCAAGTAACCAAAAGGCTCCTGGATGTCCATGAAGGCTGAGAAACTCAAAACTAGAAGCTTATGATGCATTTCAATGATTAGAGCCAAATGGGTTCTAAATCAAATCTTTAGGAATAGCTGGTCTTCATTATAAGATTTCATTTTTGAACAAAAGCACTGCTCAAACAAGCTGCTTCAGGTAAATATGTTAATTCACAGCACAGAGAAGTGTCTGCATGGGGATTATGGCAACAGTTCACCCTACATCAGTCCAGTTGTCATGACTCCTTCCTCAAAATAAGAGTTTTGCACGTCGAAACAACAGTAGTTTTCAAAATAAAAACCACCCTCCTTGATATTCAGGTCTAAGTTTACTTACTTGTCTTAATTTTGTTATTGTAGTGCTTTTAGTATTGTTTTATTAATTATGTAAAAACTTTGAACTGCCTTGTTGCTGAAATGTGCTAAACAAAAGAAAAAAAAGACTTCATTCAGTTTTATGACTTTATTTTGCTTGGGAAAACATTGGGTCGATGTAAAGCACCTCTTGGAACGCCTTAATTGCCCAGCAGATTGTGATACACCAACCTGCTGGAAATAGAAAATATCATCACCAGGAGCAGAACATGACGCTTAACCGCCTTGAGTCACAGAATTGCTAGCTTTTATATCCACATATTAAAAAAATGAACACACTCCACTGGTAATATGCAAGTTAGCTTACATATAACAAGCTAACTTTACCAAAACTCTTGCAAGCTAACTTTACGTAAAACTCTAGAAAGCCACTTTACGTATAGCCAGCTATACTTAATTCTGTGACTTAAGGCGGTTATGGCCAACAGTAACTAGTTGCTAATACTGGTAAAGAAAATTTAGATAGCTTTTTTTTTTTTAAAACATAAAGCGAGCTAGCTTTACATAAAAAAACTAACCATTTTGCATAAAGCCAGCTTGCTAAAGCTAGCTAACTTTTTTGCATATATTAGCAGCTAGTAACCAGTAGTCGCCACCACCTTGAGTCACAGAATTCAGTGAAGATATCTGTGCAACTCAAAGTTTTGCATTACAGTAAGAAAACTTTAATAAAGAAACTACGTAGAATAAGAGTAAAAAGTCCTTCCACGACAAAATTAAAGATTAACATTTAATACCTACATATTGTTTCTCAATGAATTTAAAATAATTTAAGGCCTCAATTTTAAACAGATGTATTTAAGACTTCATAAGGATGCGCTGACAACATGTATAGACAACCATCAACATACAGTTAGAAAATGTTTGTTTAGGAGTCAGTGAGCTTAGTGTTTTATAAACACAAGGTAGCTGCATTTCTGACACCAAGAACATTTTTTGGGAGAAGAATTGCTCCAATGTCTTACAGATGTGTAAAAAACTAAAAATGATAGTCTTTTTTTTTGGCCATCTTAATGCCAATATTAGAAACTGCTAGTTTGCTATCTCGCTTGAACGCTTCACATCAGAGGCTTGGTTCAGAGAGACGATGAAATATGATGCAGAGTAGCACTGAGCTCAGTAATGCATCCACTCTGAATGGACAATATGTTCCAGCATGAACCTCAGAGATGTGAATTTCCAGTTTAAGCATTCACTTACTGGAAGATTCAGGAAGGGGCTCTCTGAATATCAGCAGAGTGCTTTACAGCAAACAGCGACAGCTAACTGTTTTGGCTCATAGCATCAATATGATGCAGAATACCTTCAGTATTTTCAAAAGCAGAGTAATTTGCTCTGCTTTTGTTAACACACAATGCTACCAAAACCAGAATTATTTAACAGAGAAAAACGGAAGATTTTCCTTGGACACGATCTAGTGAAATGAAATGATGTGATCATGTCCGCCAACATGAATCCAGCCCTGTTGATAAAACAGAAGCGATCCTACCTGCGGCATCGAGCCGTTTACAACTGAACCCACTAGCTGTGTAACTATAGCAACAATAGCAAATGCATGTCAGCGTGCAGCCCTTTTCCTGTATGAAAAGCACTGTGGTCTCTGCTGAACATGCCACACACACACACTGAACTCAGTGCCCCCAGTCCCTCCCCCTCTCAGTTTATGTACTCCCTCCCTCCACTCACTCTGTGTTTGCCCTCTCCCTCTTTCCCTCCCAGGCTGCATCCAGTGAAGCTCCTCAGCAGGATAGACTGCAACATGACAGCTCCAGTAAAAAAACATAAAATAAAAATGAACACACTCCACTTTTTACTGTAAAACCTAATCAGGATCTAAAAGCTACTTTTTCACTAAAAACAAAGCTAATTCCCCCATTTGACTCATAGATGCTAGCTGGTGAAAATTAAACCTCCACATAAACTTTTTAAAACATTCTGGCCACCCAACACACTAACGCCCCAATGAACCAATATTCCCCACCTGACAGTTCAGCATTCCTTCAGCCTGGGTCTCCATGACGTAGTCTGTCCCCTGGACCCAACCTAATGACATCCCTCCCCTCTGGCAGACTAATGCTTCTATTCAGTCTCCAGTTCACTGTAGGCATATTAGAGTGCAGTCAAACGGGGCTTCTTTTTATTCACATATGTTTTATAAAGCCAAAAAATGCTACTTCTGTGGCCAAGGATACAGATGACTAGCTGCAGTCGCTTGGGTGTCATCAGGGATGTGTACCAGGAGTACTGCATTTTTCTTCAGAATTGCCATCGGAGGCTATGTTCACACAGCAGGTCTTGACAGCCAATTCCAATTTTTTTGCCGGAATCTTTTTTTCACACAGTTGTTCATACCGCTAATTAAACCCGACTGGAGTGAGACTTCTGTGTCAATGGTTTACTATCCCAAAGCAAAACGGAGAACGTAGACGTCGCACTGCAGCACATTATCTGGAGCTGCAAATGGATGGATTTTAAAGTTTTTCAGCAATGGGAGCTGACAGGATCGTAACAAGATATGTAGTCAGAGTGCTGGGATTGTGATGTCACTGATGGACTTCTTTCATAAGTTCATAATCATAATTTTCAGTCATTTCTTACGTCTGGATTTAACGCTTCCTGCTTTTTCTAGGGCAGAATTATGACGCATGTCTCACATCGATGGGATAAAAGTTGCTTTCAGACCTTTTTCAACCTTCAGTGGAGAACCAGAAGCATTAATTAGTTACCGCAAACAACTCTAGCGCATTTATTTTGAAAGAAACTTCTGGTTTCCTTCAAAAAAAAAATTATTTTTTTAATTTCCTCTATTTAACCAGGTAAACCCCGTTGAGATCTGGATCTCATTTTCAAGAGGGACCTGGGCAAAACCCATAGTATGACACAGTCTCTGCTTAGCATGCTAGCAAAACGCCGACATTGACTCTCTCACGCTCTGGGATGACACCTCTATGGCTAATATAGATAACAACTGAGTCCAGGGAAACGGACTATTAGCTCCTCTTAAGATAACGGTCAGAAAACTGAAGAGTGAAAAACTATAAAATGTATTTGGTCGTTACAGAACGCCTCCCTTTATCAGTTATGAATTCATTGCAGAAACCTCAGTGTTACTGCTCAGGTACCAGATGTTCATAAACATGCTACGTCCTTATTTCCTCTCCTGGGGGTTGAGTCAATCAGCAGCAAGAAAAGTAAATGGAGCTTCTGGATTGGCTGGTTTGCAAATGCCAGCCAATAGCATGTCTGATTGCATTACACCTAGATATTTCAGCTTCTTGAGATGGATTTTTCTTCAAATATTTTAGGTATGCTCTACAAAAAAAAAAAACTGCAAATAATTTAGGGTTAACAGTAGAGAAATATCCCCGCAAAAATCCTGCTGGGATAACAGCTGGGTTAGCAGGTCTAACCCTAAAGCACGAGTCAGACATTTGTTCACCAAATGCTAAGGCGCTACACCAACACAGTATTTAGAGGAAGCTAATGCTAAAAGGCAAAATTCAACCATCTTGATTACCCACCATGTGCTGATGACATGTGTTATACATAATACCCAAGTATATTAGCACTTTAGAATGTATCTGGAACAAGCAATCTAGAGGAAGCCAAGTGAACTAAATGCTTTCAAAGTTAGCAAAACACTAAATTACCTTGATATTCTTCCCCACCAGTGTTGCTGGGAACATTATCGTTTTGTTTTGATTAACCTTTAGTTAAACAACCGATATTTGATAGATAGATTTTATTACAGACTTGCCAAATTATAGACTTATTTTTAGTCTAGAATTTGTGCTTTAGGGTTAGCACCGCTAACCCAGCTCTTATTCCAGCTAGTTCACAGTTTAAGTACCACAATTTAACAAATGAACACATGATGAAATAATTCAATCATGACTCAGCTACCACTGTTATGCTATAAAATGTAACATTTGTTTTCAACTAGCATGTATTGTCCTTTTTCTAAATTAATATTTTCTACATGACCTTCTGACTGAATGCAGGGACAGTAATAAAGTCCATAAGCGCACATTTATTCTAACAACTAAATCGTGTGGAAAGCCTATGGATACAAATGATACAAACACTTTTGTATCATTTCACCTCTAGTAAATATCCTATTCTCCAGAGATGTTGTGGAATCATCAAAATATCATCAGCATATAGTGTGATGTCTTTCTTTGTCAGAATTAAACATCGTCCCTGAGGCCAAGAATGTTTCTCTCCCCCTGCCCCCATTTTTATGAAACAGAACTTCAAATCTGACTTTCCAGTTTGAAGATAGGAATAAAAAAATACAACCAAAGAGCCGTGAAGTAGCAGGAAAATGGTCCTATCCACTGTTTGGATAGCCTGTTAGCCATGGCTCCAAGCATCAGTAGTATATCCAGCACCTAGGATTTGTGTGTCCTTGAAAATGCTTTTGCTCTGACATGAATCCATGAATTAACTAATCCATGTTAGTCTAAGGAAATCATTTAGGAGAAAAACAAAAACACTTACCACTGAAATGCGTTGTAATGGAAGTAAACCATTCCAAGACCGTATAAAAAGGCAGCATTCTGGGGAAACAAAAGAAAGAACAGAAAGTACATTAAACTTGATTTAGATGAACACATTACAATGATTACAGCACAGATTCTGGCCAGAACCTAAAGCTAGAGTTTAATGGTGTCTCAAGCATTTTAAATGCCATCTCTCCAAGCTGTAAACCCAAATCTGAAAAACAAGCAGCATATCCACATGCGCATTAAATCAGCCCCATTTCTGCAAAAGGGAATGAAACCTCAGCCTTGTCGTTCTGGAATGCACTGGAGGAAAATGAGTTCTTGTTGGCTTCATATTTGATTCTTGATTGTTTTTTTCCTGAGCCAAGATGTTTTGTTGTTTTTTGTTGTTGTTGTTGTTCTTTGGGACCTCGTTGACTTTCTTGTCAAGTTTATAGTGTGCTTCATCCCTCTAGAAGACTTTTTCTCTACTTTCCAGAGTCTACTAAAGATTCTTTTCAGCCCGTTTTTCCCAGAGAAATAAAGGCTGCCTTGCAGTTTGATATACTAATATAAGGCGTTGATCTCCGGTCACACTGTTTTTAGCTACATCGATACACAGACACCAGCTCTGATATAACACTGGCAGAAAACTTTAATTTTAGGTTTTCTAAATTTAAGCAAGGTTTGCTTCGCTTTAAAGAGGAAAACAAATACATTAAGATCGAAACGATTAATCAGCTTAATCAAGATGAATTGATTGAAATATCAACTAATTTAAGAATCGAATAATCCTCAATTGGAGTATACAGACTCAAAAAAGGCAATCTGCAAATCGCACAATAAAATCCAATTTGATTAGATACATAGCTAGATGG
The DNA here is from genome assembly GCA_903066815.1 of Brachyrhaphis roseni. NCBI lineage: Eukaryota > Metazoa > Chordata > Actinopteri > Cyprinodontiformes > Poeciliidae > Brachyrhaphis > Brachyrhaphis roseni. The sequence goes on from CAEFZY010050367.1 coordinate 51,469, forward strand.
CTAGCTATGTAGAAAGCTAGGTAGAGATGGAGGTAAAGAGTTAGACAGATAGAGGGAGGTAGATGGATAGATAGCTAGGTAGACGATAAGATGGACAGATAGCTAGCTAAAAAAATAAATATTAGTAAATGGCTTTCAGCCAGAACTCAAGTTTCAGGTTTTAGATTCACTTCGTTTGAATTCTGTGAAAAAGTGTTGTTTTTTTGGGGGGAGGTTTAGCTGCAGATGCATCTTTTGCTACAGGTGACTGAGTTCACTAAAGGAATGCTGTTATTCCATTTTAGGCAATAAAATGTTTTCTTATTTTGATGAATAGATTTTTTTTTTTTTTTGCTGTATTAGCATTTTTTTATATTTTTTAATGTTTAAGATTTTTTGTGCTTAAAAAATCTGGAGAATGTGCCCATTTTTTAAACCTAATTCCTTGATTAATAGTGAGAAAAATCAATTAGTAAAATAACTAGTTTTAAAATAAATAGTTGCAGCCCTAAAATTTTTATATTTTCTGTTGAAATCTCATTGTAGAACAAAGCAGCCTAAACAACAAATAGTTAAGCAATCAAAATAATAATAATAAAAACATAACAAGATCATTTCCCAGGATTATTTTTCTTGAGCTGCAGTCAGATCACACTTTTCTTTTTCCTCTGGGTCACCTAACCGACCAGTGCTTCATCCCAATTCACCTCAGTTGCTCCCAATATGAACTGGGACAGGTGATATGATTGAGCATGGAGCCATCATTAAGAACAGCAGCATTTGGACAGACTACTTGAGACTTTTGTCTACAGATATTGCCATTTAAGGGAAACATTTTAGCAACCACATCCAACTCAGAAACTTACATTTACTCATATATTTAGTGGCAACTAATTTAAGCAATGAATGTGTGAAGCTTAGCGTAAAATGACTGCAAACAATGACAAGAGTTGCAACGAAGGTTTTCAAACCTTTGAAGGAAGCTGCATATTACCTTTGTGTTCAACTTCTAATAGTTTTATGTCTACTTACTATAGAGACATAAAACTATGACAGATGCCAAGTCAGGAGGCTCAACACCCATCTAAACGTCTTTGAGAGTAAGTTAACAAAAAAAAAGTTAACTAAAAGACTAGATTAGAGTTGTGAATGGGTCCAAAATGGAAAAAAATACACAGAAATGCTTCACCATGTATAAAACCTAACCTTCTTCCCCCTCAGATGTAAATGCTAAAGAGAACCCGCAAACTCCAGGTTTCTCTACCTGTGTTTCCATTACAAATGTACGCAAAACGTTGTGAATATTATGCTAATAAAAAATAAATACATTTTGCAAGGTTTCCATTAAATAAGAAACGCAATTAAAGTCAAATAACTTTGTTTACACGATAAGTGTTTAAAAAACATACGGCACCATCATCCTCCAACTACTTCCTGTTGTCTTCTTCTTCATTTGTGCCAGTGGCAACATTGAAATAAACCAATGTATAAAAAAAAGAAAAACAAACATGTCATCCAAGCGGCAAAAACGTATCAAAAAACAAGAGTTTTTTTTTTTTTTTTTAATTGTAGTGTTTCCTTTAAGCAACTTTATTTTCAAAATGTCAAATTACACAGTTATAAGGTGAATGGAAATGCAGCTTGCATTAGTATAACCCTCTATTGACGTTGGTCAATGTGGGACCTGTGACGATAACTAATGTTGCTGGACAATAAATTACCCCAGAAATTATTGCAATAAATGATAATATTGTTCTTATGAGGCCATTTTCAAGTAACGTAATGGTAATGCAAGAAGACATACTCAAAGATCAATAAACTTTAAATTCTAATGAACGTATTTTTTTTTTAAATCTAGTGAATTTTAAAGACATTTTAAGTATCTAAAATAAACAAAACAACAAAATGAATTATGAAGTCTCCTTAAAGAAAACTGTCCTTCAAAACAAGGTCTAATTGAGACCAAAACACTAGACTGAAAACTTTTGTCATTCAGTTTTTTGTAGAAAGAGAGAAAAAATAGAAATGATAAATCATGCAAATGGAAATTATTGAGCTCCATATAATTGATCTTGTGATTAACTGATTTATTGCTTATTAAGGCAGTCCTAGACAAAATGGGGCCGAACTTCTGGAAGTCATGCCAGCAGGGAGTCAGAATATTACAAAATCCTGGTTGTGACGGAACAGCCCAAAAAACTGGGTTCTTTAAGATGTTTAAACATCTTCACCTGTAACAGCTAATTATTTACAGTTGAGACCAGAAACCTACACATACAGAATAAAAAAGATTCAACTTTTCATTCTACTGTCTGAAGTTAAATCAAAACCAAACTTCTCTTTTCTTTCTCTCTCTTGGATTAATTATGTAAGACAGTTTGTGTCACAATTTGTTCTCCATTTGATAAGCTGCGATCTGGAAAACGTGCATCAGACTCACCTTCCAGTAGTCCGACTGTAAACTGAAGTACCTCTGGTATGCAGATAATGCTGAGTGAAAGATGAGACAACAAAAACCAACATGAGGGAGTCATTTTGGAACAATATGAAAAGCTTAAGATTCAGATCAGTTCATCAAGTTATACAAATACAGTATAATAAATGATTGTAACCTTTTGAATATTCCTCCAGCAGGAGGTTGAAGTGGCCGAGCTGGCAGAAGACGTCAGGATCCACTTTGCCTTCTGCTTTCAGGATGAGGCCGTCGTAGCAGCTCACAGCCTAAAGCAACAACATCAAGGCGAGAGCTCAGTGGCCATACCGAGGCAACGTTACAGCTTAAACAGCAGCCAACGTCTGAAGGAGGCTTTTTAATGTTCCTAGAAGGTCATAATCTGACATGCTTATGAGCCGTTTTGCATACTACGATCCAAACGCCCAAATAAGGACTCGGAGTTGGTATCTAAACAACGGCTAAACAAATGAGGCTCGATGCGCCGTCGCGCCGCCACGGCAGAGAGCCAGCTGACATGAGAAAGCCAGGAAAACGGTTGGGGTGAAGCAACGTGCAGCATTTAGAGGGAAAACTGAGAGTTTTACCACGGCGTCAAACGACATTTTACAACCACAGCTTTGTAGAATGAAACCTCACATGTAAACCTTGGACATTTACCCCGAGACGCAAAGCAAACTGGAGCTGCACTCTAGCTGAACACAGGGTTTCCTGTAACGATTAATCGATTACTCTGATAAAAGTAAATAAATAGAGAAATTAATAGGTAAAAAAATAATTATTGAACCACTTAAGATTTTTATACAATAAATGGAAATACATTAAAAGACGCAAGTAACCAATTTAATTCCTTATTAGACATTTAATGATTGTATATAGCAATTGATTATTGTGACAATCTGATTTAAAACAAAAAAGGTAAATTTTGCAGATTTTCCATTTAACCACGTAATCTATTTTGTACAATATTACACATTCATCAAAAGACAAATTAATTTTTTAAAAAAGGAAAACATGATGTAAATTATTACGAAATTAGTCAATTAATAAGATTTTTTTAAAATGTATATTTTGCAGCTTTTTCATTTAAACAATAAAGCCTTTTACACAATATTAGAAATGCGTTAAAAGATGCAACCAAATGATTAATTCAGTTCTTTAAAAAAAAAAAAAAAAACATTTCCCTGCCCGGAAGGCAATAACTGCATTCCTTTAGTGAATAATGAATCATTTGCAGCTAATAATTTATAGCACAACCAAGTAACTATGTTACCTTCAGTTGTAGAAATGCTATGTGTATCAAATATGACTTAAAAGAAATATTATTTCATAATCACAACATCGTTCCTCTAGTAACCCTTTAACAATGTTTTCACCAGCGTTGAACTGAAAAGTAGCTCCTATAATGAGCTCAGAAGATGTGCAGTTTCAATTCTCTGTGCAGTTCCAGTAGCTAATTGCTACTGGATAGTCTTAAGGAGCCGAGAGCAGGATAAGCTTCTGTAATAATAGAAGCTTGAAAACTGCAGCTCTGAAGAGGAGCTTCGCTTCAAAGGCAGCGCCCAGTCCAATCAGGTGTTTTGCACAGCTTAATGGTTGCCATGGGAGATTACAACCCTTTATCAAATATGCATGAAAGAATCAAGGCAATACTCCAGGTAAATAATACTGTCCCTTTAAGATTATATTAGAATTCATATTACAATATAAAATGAATTGCATCAGTAAATGCACCTGTATGTGTTCCTGGACATTTTAAGTTCCTCTAATGCAGTTTTAAATGCTCCCACTTGTTTTGACATTACGACTCTTTGGAAAGTGTTGCCAACATGACTTCTAAACCCTTGGATATATTGTCCTCCTGCTATGCCTCCACCTCCAGTGAGCCACATGTTGAACAAACAATCCGCACGGGCAGTTTAGTGGCAGAAACACGGAGTGGAATAACACACGCTTTGTGTGTGTTCACCAAGCAGTGCACATTTACTCCGTCTGGCGCTCCCGGCTTCCGCTTTAATCACTCATCTTTGTTATAAACACTGAACGCCCTCGTCGTGATTATCTCTCATGCGAATGAAGGTTAGCCTAGCCGCTGCAGCTACCTAGCTAGCTAGCCAGGGCAGCAAACCTTTCCTGGGTATTTTCTTACCTCCCCCGCCATCTTGGGTGACACGAAGCAGCCATTATTTTTTGCAACCTTAACACAAGGCATGTGTTTTTAGCCCAAAATGTCAAAACCGACGTTAGAAAAGGGGGCGCATAGGTGCGAGTGCAAACGGGTGTGCACCGCTGGACGGCTAGCCGCTGCATGCTAACCTGAGAGAGAGCTGACGCACAATCAAACTCTGGCTTGCCGTTTCATCGGCTTGTTTTGTGTCCACCCGAATATTGCTGCTAACTTGGAAACTAATATTACAAAAACACACGCAAACTGTTGGATTTATGTCCGCGTGCAGCTCTGTAATTCACTTTTAACTACATAAACACAAAAGTTATCACCATTTCCCTGTACAGAAAAGGGGTGCTTGTCTGCATATGTAACAAACTCAAGAAAGTAACAGCATAGTGTGAAGATAATATTATTTGCCATGCTTATGATGCACACGGTATGGTTAGGCTGTCGCTATAAGATGCGACCGTAAATGCTGAACCGATGACACTTCAGTTAGGGCGGAGATGCGTTCAGTTTCACCGTAAAGCAGCGTTGTCTCTGTTATCTAAGGTGCGTTTCACACCGATGCACGCCTGCCGCTGCGTTATATCCCTGGAATAACTCTGCTTCTACAGGCGGTCGCTGGCTCAGCTTTAAAGTTGGGAGTGATACTGAAGGCCAGGATGCACTCATACACGTAGAGCGGCGTTGGGAGGTCTGTACCATTCGTTTCAGGTGGGATATGTGTCTCATCAGAGGAGATAGCGGTCAGAGGCAGCTGTGAGACTGCTTTTAGTGGCATACCTTTAACAGCAAGGCCTTCGTTCTGGCGCCATCTTCTTGAAGCCCATGAAATCCAAACAGTGAACTGCAAGTAAAGGACAGACAACGGTTCCGTGTTACTTAGTGGGGGGAGCGATCATGTTGTTACCAACTTCACTAGTAAAAGCAACAGAACAACATGAAAAAAAACACGCGAATAAAACTGTTCTTGCAGTTTGGCATCTAACCTGTCAATTCCGACCAAGCTCTCCTTTTCCTGTGCTGTTAGCTTCGGAAAGTCCTCTTCGATTTCAGTCGCTTTTCCCGACGCCATTTTCTCCTCGTCATTAGCAGCAACGCCGAGGCTCCGGGCAGCGGCCGTGAGCGACAGTCCGCACGGTTTCATGGCGAGAGACCGAGAGGGGGAGCGGGACCGGACGACTCCGGAGGAACTCGGCAGCAGCGGGACCGTCGCACACCTATCCAGGGTTAAAACGGGGCGTAGCGTGATTCTTGCCAAATCCTCAAGGAAGCGATCCTTTCAAGTTCCCCTCCGCGCTCTTCATTGTACGTCAAAACAGTGCGCGTATTCCAGTCCCGGTTTATGCATGGAGTTGGCGTAATCTGGGACCAGAAGTGAGAAAGTTGTTTGATAAGCTCGCAAACTTCCCCCCAACCAGCGGCTCAAAGTTGTTGTAATTGTGTCACATAGGCAAACGCACGCCGCCACCGTCGGCACGCCCTCCACTCCGTGTGGCCAATCAGCGGCGTTCCTCCGCGGTCACATGAGGGCCTTCAGTTGATGGGTCGCGAACACGCGCACGCACACATCAAAACGTGCTCCGACGGCCCGCCTCGCGCCGCGCGATTGGGCTTTCTCATTGTATTATGATTACGTAACCGAAATTTCCCTGATTCCTATTGGTCAACGCAGTTGTCGGTCTGGTCAAGGATATTTGTTGCAACGTTGCACATGGACTTTTTGATAAATACCAAAAAAAAAAAAGAAAAACAAATCCAAATCAAAAACTGAGACAAGTTGTAAACATATAAATAACTCTGAACACACTTCACCCCACAAAAGCAGAAAATATTCTGTACCTTATTTTCAATTTTATTAAAATTACTGGACATCTTTTGTAAATGTTCCATTTAACATGATTTATTTGCCGTTTTGGCCTTCTTTATTGGAAGCCCCAGACAAGAGATACAAAAAAATAAAATAGATAGATAGATAGATAGATAGATAGATAGATAGATAGATAGATAGATAGATAGATAGATAGATAGATGATAGATAGATAGATAGATAGATAGATAGATAGATAGATAGATAGATAGATAGATAGATAGATAGATAGATAGATAGATAGATACGCTGCACATGCAAAGAAAAAAACCCTAATAGATCAATATCACAGAAACTAAATGAGTATATTAGTCAAATCTCCAACAAACGTCACTCGCCTGTGTTTAGAGCAGAGGTTGGATACCTGCTGAAAAGCTTGCCAATCCTTTGTCAGAGGATAATATGGGAGAGGACTGCATAGGGTGTGGGCTCAGTGGATTATATCTTTTCACGCATTATTCTGCTTGAGTGACTTGCTGAAAAAAAGCGCACAGGCACCAACAAAGATTGGTCAGGCATGAATGTGGCCTGTGTGTTTTGTCTATATAACATATTAATCTATCAAACCATGAAGTGGGAAGTTTTGAAGAGTATTCAAATATAAATAAATGAGCCTATTTATTTATTTGTTTATTTATTTATCACAAAAGTAAACACACACATGCGCACTCACACGGCTATTTTTGCTTAAATATGGCTGCTGTTTTATTGTATGCGATTTCTTTAAGGGAAAAACTCAATGAAAGTGGGTCAACAATAAATTTTAGGCGTTGATGTAATTGCAACAAAATGCTGCTGAGTAAAATATCGAGGAGCTCGCCGACTGCTGTGGCAGCACACAGTCACACACCACACACACACGCACGTCCCCCCCCAGCCCCCTACACACACACACACACACACACACACACCCACACCATCTGGAGAGTATTAGAAAGAGAAAGCCGTAAATATTGCCTGAAAAGCCCAGGCGTTATCAGGTATGTAAGCCCAGGCCTTGCTGCATGCGCGGCCCTCCCATATGTTGACATAATCAGACTGTTGGGGATGTCTATTAAAACGTGTCTGAATTTAATAAATGAACACAGTGATTAAATTCAATTTGTTTGCTGCTGCTCACCGGATGACTCCCGGTGTGCTTACATTTTTTTTTCCCTTTGGAAATGGTGGATTGTGGTCTGGACGCCACGCTGCGCAACTCGCTGTATGTTAAAGTTTGCAGAGGAAGCAACAGGTTTTGGCATAAGCGGCCTGCTCCTGCATCTGCAACCATCATCGGGTCTTCTGCATTTGTCTCTTCTACGTATTGGCTAAGGCGCACTCTCACACTCTTGACAGAAGAAATTAAAAGTTCCAGTTGAGCTGCTCGCTTACACGTCCTATTCACTTTTTCCTCTTTAAGCCTAAGCATTTCTTTCTTTCTTTCTTTTTTTTTAATTTTTTTTACTGCTTTCCCTGCTTTCCTGTGTGGTATACAGTGTGGTTTTGCCTCACCAGCATCCACGCAAACAACTGTTGGTTGGTTGGCAGCAGGAGAAGAAAGTTGCACACTCGAGTTTACAGACATACATAAACGTGCGTACACCCGAACATACAGCCACATACCCTTTGCGCTCACACTTCCCTCTGTTTTTCTCACCCACTCCCCCTGGAACACACGCGCACACCAACAGGACAGACAAACAGACACACACACATGCAGGCACTCACCCCGGCGCACACACAAGAGAGAGAGAGAGAGAGAGAGAGAGAGAGAGAGAGAGAGAGAGAGAGAGACAGAGAGTCAGGATGAGCCTTACTTTTCCCCCTTTTCCTGCCATGAATCTTCATCCATCCGTCGCTGACAGAACTTGACTTGATCCAGCCGCGTCTTCCTCTTCAGCGCTTAGAAATAAAGTCCGCAGTAAAGTGAATTGCGCTTTAATTATTATATGCATACACTTTATGTACGTGTCTGGGTTGCGTCCCGAACCCAGAAGGCTTTGGTAGAGGAGGGAGAAGAGTGCAGATTGAGACATATTGAGCTCGCTTTTAAAAGGATCATTTCATCATGTGGGAGGTTGGGACACACAAAGTTTGGACCCGTGACTGGCATTCCGGAGAGAGACATGCATATTTTAAAACAACAAAGCAAGACAGACACCAAGGGGGGCCCGAGTGGGGGAAGGAGGGGATGAAGAAAAAAAAAAAAAGAAAAAAAAAAAACTTGGAAAGAAGTTACTATCAGCTGAACAGCTGTCATTATTGGGCGAAACTACAGCGCATATTAAGGTCTGATCGTCTGAACAGGAGAGACGAGATTCGTTAAAAGATTCTTTATTGCACATGTTAACTTCGGGTTGAGCTTTTATTAATGTAATTGTTAAAGAAGAGTAAAAATAAAAAAATGTTTTCGAGTTTTAAATATTTTAAATTTTCCCTTTTTTTCGCTTTCTATGTATTTATTGCATATTTATTGCATTTCGAGTGAATCGTATATAAATAGCCCCACTTGGTTAAATAAAATAAAATAAATAAATAAATAAATTCAAAATCCTTCCATTCTTTAAATAAAAATATTAGCTAATCACAGAGTTTATTTTTCAACCTCAAATATCCAAGTCTCGGGTCGCAATTTAAAACGTCTCCTACTTCTGTTTCGTCACGTCACACACAATTGTATCTCTCTCAAGCAAAGCCGGTGCGCTTAGCGCTGTCACTTCTGCACAGCTTTTACAACATCACCCCCCCCACCCCCCGCCCCTACTTTCTCTGCCTTACTTTACTACAGGCTTTTTCTCCCCTCCTTTCTCTCCCTCTTGTGCAAGGGTCCATTCGTGCAAAAAGGAGTGAAGAGGGCATAAATAAAAATGCGCTGGCTGTGACGAGAGATCTGTCCGCTGGAAATGAAGGGCCGGGTGGGGAGAGACAAAGGGGGGTGGGGGGTGGGGGGGTTATGCAGTGGTGTAGAGCTGGATATCTCTGTTAGTTGTCAGCGTTTAGTCCATGGCTGTGGAATGCTAATGAGTGGGGTCTCTCTCTCTCTCCCTTCCTCCCCCCCTTCCTCCTGTCCACCCCGCCTTCTCGCTCGCTCCGGGAGAAAAAGCGGATCGATAGCTGACCCGATGGTTTTGGCCAATGCTTTATTTATCTGGCCAGGCAATGATATTATCAGCCTTGAACGTTATATACAGCAAACGTCTTCCTAAATCAACACAAAGAGATCCGCTTACACAGCGATCCGGGCTTTCTCACAATCATCTCTCTCTCTCTCTCTCTCTGTCTCTCTCTCTCTCTCTCCCCTCCGCTCTCCCTCAGCACATACGCTTACGTACGGTTTGTGGATACGCACGGGCGCACGCAAACATACATTATATGCGCCTTTCACGCTGTTCCAACAGTCGGGCGTGTGCGCGTATAAGCAGGGAGGCGTCCCCTTGTGTTACATTCGCAGCTCCAGAAGGGCTGGATTTGATCCATGGCTTAAAGGTTGCCTGTGTGGTCTGCGGACTGATCTATGCCACCGACTGAATATAGAGCCCGTGCAACAAGAAGCTGGGTCTGGATGCTGAGATGTGGCACACATCTCTGCATAGGCTGCGTCTATGTAAATTTGGCCATCAGTTCCTAGCCATCTTGCAAAGCCTGGGTGGATGAATGAGCTATATGGCGAGAGCACTTGTCATTTTTTTCTTTTCTTTTTTTTTATTACGCACGAGACAATATGAGAAATAAGCCGCGTCACACTTCAGAGGGGGTGCTCCCATTCGTTCATATAAGCGGGAGCCTCGGCTAGTTGGAAAGTGTTATTGTCTCAAACAGCCGTATTTGTCAAATGTGACCGAGCTGCTGCTGTTTCTTCTAAGTGAAAAGTAGTGACGTGTGACGCCAAATAGGACGTTTTTCTTCTTCCTTCCCCTACTGCTGCAGAACGCTGCAACGCCGGTTCGCATTGAGGGGTTCAAGAGAAATAGGGCTCACTGACAACTTGGGATAATAAATGCTTCGCTTTCAGACAGATATCTCAAACGTGAAATCGCACCCAGCTGCTTGTATAAAAGCAAACAAATAGCCCCCACCCGTGTTGGGAGTCCTCCACTTGTGGTTTGATGAATGAAACCAGACAAAGGTAAATGGTTATTTAACTCATTTCGCTGTAATACTTTGGTGACCGGCGTTTCCTCATATCCATCTCCCTTTACCCACCGCAGTTAACTTGACAGTGCAGTTATTTCTCTTTCTTCTCATATTAAGGGACGAATCGTTAAATTGATAATAGCTAATGTTGTTCATATAATGACAATTAAAAAAAGAGAAAAAATAAGCAAACGACAAAAAGGTCATTATTTTAGCATTTGAAATATTACATAATACAAGAAATTAAGCCTCTATCACAATATCCAAAGTACCTCAACAGGAATAAGCACTTTATTCCCGGAGTCCTCATGTGTTTCTCTCAGATTGCCTATACTGAAACGTTAATTAGGAACACATGCCACCATTTTCATGTGTTTTTTTGAACCGCCGCTTTATATAGCCTGCAGTGTAACAATTGTAGAACAGAATGCTCTCAGCGAGAGGATAAAAGATAGTTACTCTGGAGGGGATTCTGAATACATTATGTGGAGACAAGCAGCTAAAAGCTAGGTTTAATAAGCCTGCAAACCCACTATTTAAGTCCGGACCTACATAAAAAAACAACACCAAAAAAACAACATCTGAAAAAAAAGGAGCGTAATGGCCAACGTAAAACATAATTATTTAGACCTCCAGAATGTCACCTATTAAAGTTCTTCACACAAAAATACTGAAAATAAGTAGAAGTTTAAATAATAATAATAATAATAATAATAATAATAATAATAATAATAATAATAATAATAATAAAGCACCAGTTAAAATCAATTTTAGTTGAAATGCCACTAAACATTTTTGTTGTCTTTTACTGTCCTTTTTTTGTTTCGATTAAGCTTCGATGATTCAGTCTGCAGAATAATGAGGAAATACTCCATCAGCTTCTTCTTCACTAACTTTCACCTGACCTAAAGGTCGTGGAGAGGATGATCTCCTCCAAACCAAGAAAAAACTGCGCAAAACTGTAAAATAAAATAATAAAAAAAGTGAACTTGTTTTGCTTTTACAATTACTTTAGGCGGATGCAATTCACATTAAGGCTTACTTTGTCAGGTGGTCTCACAAATAATGAGAGAGAGCATGAGAGGACAACCTGGAGCCACATCCTTCCTTTATTACAGGCAGTAACACCTTAAAAGTTTCTTGATGACATAAGCAGTGCAAAAATAACCTATAAACGAGAGTTACACTCACAACACACGGCTGATAATTAAACAGGCTAACAAATATCACATCCCTGCTCCGCTGTCCCTGATCACTGCCAAAACCACAAGAGAAAGATTTGGGTAAAAAAAAAAAAATGACACAGAGGCAGCTCATTTCATGACGACTTAAGAAATGTCAAGCCTATGCGCCATATTTTATTCCATCATTTTTGTTTTATCATATTTTATCACGCCTTACACTGTGATTTAAATGCAAGGACCGGTGATAAACCAGGTTTCCTTTCTGTCATTTAGGGCGTAAATTGAGACAAAAACGAGAAATAGACCAAAGCAAGGGCAGTGACAGTGCGTAACCCATCTCACACACTATCGATGGACTCATTACACTCTGACTGTATCAAGCAAACCAAGGCCACATCTTTTTTTTATCCTGTCACACTCTCTCTCCCTCTCTCCCTCTCTCTCTCTCTCTCACACACACACGCACACACACCCCTACACTTGACTTTCTACTAACACGCTTCTTCTCTCGTTTGTCTCAGCACTCTTTCTCTCTCCCTCTCTCCCTCTCTCTCTCTCTCTCTCTCTCTCTCTCTCTCTCTCTCTCTCTCTCTCTCTCTCTCTCTCTCTCTCTCTCTCTCT
>CAEFZY010050368.1:0-14363 GCA_903066815.1 Brachyrhaphis roseni
TGAGCACTGAGACGTGTTACGTTACATTAAACTTGCGTCTTCCTCTACACATATATTCCCCCTGTCTCACTCTTACCTTTTCTGCTCGAGCGCCCCTGGTGGCCGATAGAAAAAATGCATAAATAAGCCACATCTTTGTATAAGCCGCAGGGTTGAAAGCGTGTGACAAAAGTCACGGCTTATAGTCCGGAAATTACGGTAGATGTTACAGTTGCAGCGTAATGTGTTAGTGCTAAAAGTGGGAAAAAAAGATTCTAAAAGTGAGAATGACTTTGTTGAGTTTCATATCATGCAATAATACTATTCCCTCATAAAAAAAAAGAAAAAAAAAACTGGAATATTGGTTTGATTCTCTTGTGTCTCATTTGAATCTTCTATGGCTGCCACTGGGTGTGCCTAAGCGCTTGCTCTCACAAAGCACCGCCTAATTCCACAAAGCCCCTTGTTGGTGCTGCAGTCAGTGTTACTAGCCAAAGGGATGTCTGGAACTGTTACTCTTGCTGCATAATTTTAGATGGATGGATAACCTAACACTGCATCTAACTTCTCAACAGCTTTATCCGTCTTCTGTGTTCTTTAGTCTTCATGATACTGTTTGTTCCACCATTTTTCTGTGCAAAAATATGCCACACATCTGCCTTAAAAGTGTCCTATAAAATAGGTTGAAGTGTAAAAGTCTAAACAAAATATTTAGCAATCCAACAGGAAGCTGAACACAAAGACCATCCTGTATCGCATTACTAAATGATCTGCGGCATTTTGCTCACATAGATGAGAGATTCCCAGAGGAAAAAGGCCGAGGTTCAAGCTGAGTGCCGTCCTGGTACTTCTGAAGCAAATGTTATCACAGCTTATCCTCTACCCCCCTGCACTTGTTTTTCCCTCCCTCACTTTGCAGAGTGACAAAGCAAAACCCCTGCTGTGTTTCTCATACTAGACACAGCATATTGACTCACACAGACACACAAATACACACTCCTGTGTGAACCATGCGTGCACACACTGTCCCATTTCAGCTGCAGTGTATTAACGCATGTAAAAAAATAAATAAATGAAAGTAAAAGGAAATGTGGAAGGTTAGAGGAGACGATCGTGTGCGACTCACCCTATACTTACATGTAACTAATCTAATCTTCTCATCACTCCAGCAGACACACACACACATGAGCACGCAAACAGCTTCTTGTATGCACCAAAGTAACTAGTATTTTGGCAGACGTTCCTCAACTGTCTTTATCATGAAAAGATTATCTGGAGTTTGAGAACACAAATACCCAGACAGTCTCATAAAACTATTATTCATGAATTGATGAAATAGATCAGAGAGTTCTCCATAAAATAACAACAAATTTGCTAAACATAGCAATACAATTTTTTAAATGGTCATCCATGGTTATGTTGGTTATTTGTTACTTTTTGTGTGAAAAACTGATTTTCATAGGAAGAAAAAAAGAAAATTTGATATTCATAACCAGAAAGAATAATATTTTTAACTGCATATAAATGATGGTTACAACAATAAATATGCATAAATCTGGTAATATTAACTGACCACAAATGGGTCAGTTAATATCAGTCCACCATTGTGGACTGATGTAATATACAAAGAGAAAAAGGTTGCATGTCTTTTTATCCGTTGTAATTATCTGGCTTCAGCTGTAGATCAAAGATTCTTTTAGGCACCTAAAACATATTGTTTTTACTAAATTTATCACCACCAATCTAAGAAGGAAGGTGCACCACTTGCATCACTTTATGTTCTCGTACCTCATCATCAGCTGCAGGTATGAAGGAATGTCAGGTTCTGCATGCCTTCCTGACGCTGCAGACGTAAGAAGGAAGCTGAACTTGTTTATTTGTAAACATGCTAATTGTAGCTGACATGAGTTTAATTTTTAGGACTGTGAATTCAAATATGATATGCAATAAGCATAATATGGCTGGTGTTTAACCAGAATTTAGCATTCTAAAAGCAATGAGTCTTAAACTCATACTAAATATGCCTGTGATTAAAGATTGTTCATGCCTTTCTTGTACACCACTAAAGCTAGTGGTGTTATTTTCTTCTTTCCAAAGAAGAAAATAAGCAGACGCTACTTTCTGAAGAAGCTCAGACTCATCAACCTGTGCAACAAAATATTGTAGATCTTTTAGTATCATGTTGTGCAGTTCTTTAGGGAGCAGTATTGGAGGCAGTGCTACCAACATAGTGAATAACTACAGAGGACTGATCCCATACTGGCCACAGACTAGACAGTTTGTTGATAGTGATTGAGAAGAGGTTGATAATCTACAAATGCATTTTCAAATGAGACTGCATTTAAGTGGAAATAATCAGGTTTTTTATTGGTCTCTAAGGCTTATTGCCAAAAACTGGTTCAGAAAATAAAAAAATAAATAAATCAACAAAACACACATTCCCTTGTCTATTTTTTCTTCAGTACGACAAGACAAACGATGGATTGTTTTAGCACAAAATTGCCTGCCAATCAGCTGGGAACTCTTTAGCAAATCTTGACTGAAAAGCTTAAAGATATTTGCCCTTTCAGAAAAAATGTAAAAATACCTAAAGGATTAGCACACACTCTGTGAGGTGTGACGCAGAGGTAAGTCTGTGAAGAAAACACTGGGCCAAGATAATGGCATGTCAACTGAGTCTGCTCACACCTGAGAGACAGGTTCAGGTGAATTTGCAGAGACTGTCAGTCACAGTCCTGGTTGCCCTGCAGCAATCTGCCAGTTTAAATTTAATGCCCTGTTTGTGTTTGAACCTGAGCTCCTGTTCTGAGATCCGTCCTATATAAACATTAAGCAGCGTCTACAGCACGCACTGATCTCAGTGTGTGTTTGTGCACACACAGACACGCACAGACAAGAACACGCTCTTAGATTATCTTGGATGTTTATTCAGAACGACTCGAGCGCTGATCTGATAAAAGCTTATCTGATCCGAGACCACAGCTCATTAAATCAAGTGTAAGAATTTCTCACGCACCCAGGTACTCGGTGGAAAATGTGCTTTTATGAAAAAAAAATCGCATCTATTTCACACTGAATATTTTGATCCACGTTTGACAAAAAACTATTTAACTTTGAAACAAAATTTTGTTTGGTCTTGCAAATTTCATTTGACTTGGAAAGGAAAATTTCTGGCATTTTCCTTCTGCCATAACCAAGCATCTGCTTTGTTTTGTTACAGTAACAGCCATAAATCTTGATTTAAATATTTTTGAAACACTTCCAAAAGAGGAACTCCTTTAGGAAGTTTTTAATATCTGGCAGTGTTTAGGTTAAAGAAATGAATATATTTAGATTTCCAGCCATAAGCAAATGGCACATTTTCATGAAAAAATTTAACATTTTCATCTTAGGATTAAATACAAATGGCACAAAAAAGTATTTGTTACAGTGAGGTACAAAAAAAATTTGAAAATTATGAAATGACTGATCATGTAGTAATTCAGACTCCATGATCAAACTTTTAATAAAGTTTGAGCTGTCTTACATTGCACAACCTCTTTCTTTACAACACCCGCCTCTAAATTCAGAGTTCAGAGTTGAAGATTGATTTATTCCTGGTTCTCCTGCTGAGGCCCATCTGACTTCTGTTTACTGCTGATAATCATTGATCACATCTTTACACAAGCCTATGTAAAACAACAAAAAATAATAGTATAGACTACCCCTTCATGACCAATCTGTGCCCAATGTCTGAATACATTTTCCATATTGCATAACAGTGTCATCTGCCAAGATGATTTATTTACACTCCAGGCTCACTGAAGTATTAATAACCAATTGTGCCATGTGGGTTATGAAATGAAAACCATCAGGGAAATGCTTTATGAAATAGTTTTTCTATAATGGAGTGATGGTAAAAAAATTAATAAATAAATGTAGGTCGAGCATCCGGACTCTTTTATAAGAACCCCACATCTGTCAATTAAAAACCAAAATGTAATTAAGATAATGAGCAGGTGATGCCTTTGTTGACTGCAGTAATATGAAAAACACACCTGTAGAAACTGGTGCAAACTGAAACGTTTCACCAGAAAGAGGTAATATGAATTTTTTTGTGATTGTTATCTTGTAAATATAGCAAGAATCCATCTGCCTTACATCATAAAGGAAAATGTTGAAAAGGAGATATTTTCCTCTAAAGTTGTTGTAAATACATGTCGTAACAAACTGTCAGGCAAGGTCTGATTATATGGTGGCTATCCTTAATCAGTGCACTTATTTGCTTTCTGGAGACTTGAATGATTATGAAAAAACAGAAGTCTAAAGTATTTTCCTTGTTAGCTTCAGAGTTTACTCAGCATAACTTTGATCTGCTGGTGAATGGTTTTATTTTCAAAAGTCATAATTAGAAATAAAATGTAAACTGATTATTGTATTTTCCTGTTTCAAATACTTCAAGTGAGCAGAATTTTCTCTCTATGTTTTCTTCCTCAAAATCAAGACGACAAAATATATTTTTCTGAGATGCTGGCATTTGATAAACTTTCTAAAGAGACAAAAACATTACTGGCGTGGCAGAAAGAATCCCGTTTGAAGCTTAGGGACGGTATCTGATTAACTGTTTAGCAGACGGTGTAGTCATGCCATGCCATGCAGTTAGTTTTAGTCAGATCAGATCTGCAGTCCCTCCTCTGTGACGTCACATGGCTCACTGAGCGTGCCAGCTCTCTGAATTGGTAGAAAATGCCAGCATACATTGGCACGTTATTGTTGCATGCTTGATAACCTGGCTAAAGCAGAGACACAGAGGTGATGAATGGAGCTGATAGGAGGCAGGAACTGCTCTGTTGGAGCTACTTTGCTGAATGTACACAGGGAGGTGAGAACGAGAACTGTGATAACATTGTTGGTTCATCTCCTGAACTGACAAAAAGAAATCTTACATGTTCACCATTTTCTTCTTTTAAGTCGCATTCAGTCACATCAAAAGCTTTTGTTCCAAGCAGGATATTCTGTGTAATTTGTGAAGGAATCTGAAATAACAGAATCATCTCAGGACTGAAAACTGAAGAAAGGAAACATTTTTTAATAGATAGATTCTGCCCTGCAAAATCAAATTACTGTACATTCCGTGTGAAGAACAACTTCTACAAATGTATTTCTGTGATTCATGGTATCAGCTTTTAAGAGCAAACATTCAGTAGTGAGATCTGTGCCTTCAAGGTTAACTTGCACATGATAAAGTGTTGCCTCAGAAATATTTTATTATTTTAGCAGCTCTGGAACTACTTTTACCTGAACACTCTTTCTAAGAATAGCTGGCTGTAGTTGTGAGGGATTTGCCAACCTGAAAGACTTAAAACCACTTTTTTTAATCAAGAAATAGCTAAAGGTTTTTGTAGACATTAGATAACAAAAAAAAAAATAAATCATCTTGCTATTCTGACTTGCTTTATAAATATTTATATGTTGTCTTTGAATGTTGAGGGCACTTTAATCTATGCCTAAAGAATAAAGCAAAATGCCATTATGTATTTTTCTATGATTTCCAGACTTGTGGCTGGAACAATTTTTGCAAATTCATGACTTACTTACTAATCTGCTTTTTACACATTTCAGATCACCGCTATGTTATTCATGTCCTACATTCCAACAAAGCCACCAATAAATAATACATTACAGTATCTAAAGACTTTCTGATAATGCCCTCTCTTTCAGAGCCAATTTTATCTCTTCTATTTGCAAGAAATTGACTTCTAGGTAACGTTTACACAGGGCAGCTCCAGGAACCAAAGATTGCACTCAGTGAAATAGACGTTTATTAGGATTCCACATTAATACAATGTGGCATATTATGCTTGCAACTGTTTAACAACTGAGGCATGGTAACTGTTTGAGAAAGACATTAGATACAGAACAAAGTCCTTGTTTGGTACTTCAACTAGGGTGCATCTATGAAAAACATAAAGTTCTTTACTGCTATCGTGTCTCCTGGGATATTATTACTGACGCTTCAGTATAAATTATGACTTGAAGTATTCCTCTGCATTCGGCCTGTTTTTTTTTCATGACGCCCAAAAAGAAACAAATAAACCAAGCACAGATGTAAAATTTGGACGATTTTGGGCAAACATGTATATGTCAGGAATACATTATTTTCTCTACATAATTAATACATAAAAATTAATTTCATAATCACAGTTAAAGCTACATGAAAACTCCCATTCTTCTCAAATATGGAAAACAGTGGTCCAATCCAATCCAATCCATTTATAAAGTTCATTTAAAACAACCATTGGTCGATCAATATGCTGTACATTAAGAGAACAAGTAAAAATTGTAAACCAAAAAAAAGTAAAAATAGACATAAAACAATGTTAGACAACACAAAAACTCACAAGCAAGAACAAACAACTCATGCTGTGTTGAATGCCAGGGTAAATCAATGTGTCCTTAAGGCAAAGATTATCTTTTCAAACTTCTGCCTGGACAAAATGGTCTTGATTTTGAGAATATACTGCTGGGGGAAAAGCCTTTTTGTATTATTACAGATTTGACTTGTGTGTCAAATCTAAGGTCATTGTCTAATTTCAACCCCACATTTATGGCAATGTTAGAATATGAAAAACTTTCTAAAGTAATTGGCCCAAAATGTCTCGCTGGAGATAGGCACCAGCACCCTCCCGACTCCACCACGGATAAGGGTGTAAGAAAATGGATGGATGGATGGATGGATGGATGGATGGATGGATGGATGGATGGATGGATGGATGGATGGATGGATGGATAGATGGATGAACTTATTAAAAGTCATTTTTGGCTTTGAAATTGAACATAACTTTCAAACTATATTAATTTACCAAAAGCTCCCAATTCTCAGGATAAGTACCTTTTGAAAATATTACTGAAATCAGGGAAAAAATCAATTACAAGGCAATGGCTTAGCGGGAGGCCACTGACATTGAACGATTGGTCAGCAAATCTGTGAAATGGAAATGCTTACTGCCTCCCCAAGATTTTATAGTAACAAGGCCCAAAAATATTGGGCAAAATTGTTAACATATAGAAGCTCAAAAGTAAGTGTGACAATTCTTTATTCTGAGTAGTAATTGTGGTTTGTTGCTGGGTGGAATAGCAGGGCTGTTTGTAAATCAGTTGGGGAAACTCCCACCTGTTAACTCCCTGATAAGTTGATTCATCCATGTCAATGTGAAAGCCTCAAGGGATTCCTTCCCCATTCTTAATTTGTACTGGAGGGACTTGCTTGGGGGGTTCTCGTGCTCAAAGCGGGTGGGTTTGGGCCAATGCCTCACCTTCTTCAAGCTTTTTGGCATTTCATCAAAGTACATTGGGATCAAAACTCTGTTTACTTTTTCTTTTTTGTGATGCATCAATGTCTCCCTTCCTTGCTGTTTGATGTCCATGTGATGTTTTTCTTTGTAATATAAGAATTTGAATAAAAATAAAGTTAATAAAAAAACAGAACTTCTTATATTTCGAAGTTCTCTGCATACATCAGTAGAATAGGAGATACCAGACACAAAATGTTTGCAAGGACATTAGAAAAGGCAATTGGTAGAAGGACAATTCAGAGGTGTTTGTGTGTTCCGCAAACTCATATTCATACCTCTGGCAGATGTAGGTACAAACAAATTTTTTGTTTCTGAGGCAAGATGAAAATGTCTGAACAAATGATAAGAAAATGTAAAACAGTCATTCAAAAGATTAACAATGTTATGTTCTTTTTTCAGGTAAAAAAGCTTTTTCCTATAACTTTATTGTACAAAAAATAAATAAATAAATAACGGCCAATCTAAATTCGCCTAGAAAGTAAGTAATTTAGGCCCTAAATGTATGCATCTAATGAAAATTAAATGGTAAACTTTGTTGACTGTCAATGTGCATGAACGTACCTGTTACTAGGTGTAACTGGGTTGGTCCTGTCCTAATAGAAAAGAGCATGAGAAGGCGACAATTTATTTTTTTTGCCGCACCTCGCATACCTGAATTACCAGTGTCACCAAGAGTAAACTCTTCATTGTTATAGAGGGCCTGGACTTCATGTCGTCAGCTGAAGTTTCCATAGAGTCACTGCTTCACATTCAAGTCGGTTCTTATTGACATCAGAGACTGCACTCCTGCACAAATCTGACAAACTGATGAGCTGTAAATCATCTGGAAAACATGTGAAGACACTCACACACCGTAAATAAGCAAAGGTGCTCTGAAGGATAATGGGTGGAGGGAGTGGAGAGAAGTGGGGGCTTTCAGTCGAAGCCATAATTATGGTCTTTGTGTTATTTTTAGAGCTGCAGTCAGAATCCTAGCATGTCGAACAAAAACAATAATAGCGCTTCTTTGGCCCTTAAGCCAGAGGCAACATGAACCTTTTGCAGACAATCCAGATCCAGATGAGTAATTTAAGCTCTGATTCACTTTACCTGGTGAGGCAAAATACCCCAAACAAAACAAAAAAAAAGCATAAAAATCCAAATCAGCTCTGTTTGTGCCTGCGGAGGGAACCCCCCTGTGTCTGGTGATCTCTGTGCAGTGATATCCTGTCATAACAACATTTTAGAAGAACCAGTTTTTCCAATTGTACCCACAGAGGCATAACCTCAACTGCTCAGCATGCACGCGATGGCATACTCTCAGCTATGACTCACAGCTATTACCTGACACTATTAAGCGTTGTGAAACACAAGCTGGGTTACCCTCGCAGTTACATACTGACAGTTTCCTCATATTTCCACCTAATCCTTTTCTCAGACAAACATGGTCGAGCAGCTGAAAGGTAGAAGTATGTTGGGGCATGCTGAGGGAATGACCAGGCTGACTCTGACAAATGATCTGTCACACTTACTGTACATAAACCATCGCTGGTGCACACAGGGCCTTACAATAACTCAGCTTAATGTGATAAGATGATAGATAGAGGCTGCGATGCAAGAAGAAGGGACATCAGCGCTCCAGCTTAATGACATTCATAATACAAGCACCTCCCATGGTAAGACAAGCCACAGGAACACACTTGTTATGTAAAAAATGCTATCTAAACAATGCATTAGGCAGTACGGTGTCTGGCATTGTTGATTTGAGCCCTCACCTGTCTTCAGATTAGAAACATGCTTGATGTATGATGAGCATGTGGGTGTGAGGAATGTGTTTTTCCATCAAGTAAATCTCGAGCTGTTACAGTGTTGCCCAGCGCTCAGGAGCCTACATCTGTCTGCCTGGACCAGCTCCCAATGTAAACCAGAAGGTATGAACATGAACAGGCCAGCAGTTATGGTTATAAGTATTTACAAACACTCATTTCAGTCATGTTTAGGAATCCCGATGGAACAAAAGATCACTATGCTGTGGGGGCCTTATTTCTTTTGCTTGTTTGTTGTGTGTTCAAGGATTTGTTGTTTACTTGTAAAGAGGAAAAACAGGATTAAAAATTTGTGAAAAAATGTTTTCAGCCAAATACAAGTGGTGGCTTCTGATGAGGATCCACAGTTCAGGTAGAAGGTCTTTGTAACCATGTGGAAAAAATAAATCAGTTTTTGTTACGCAAAATAAATTAGGCAATGACAAATCACTGCAAAACTTGTTCTGCCTTTGTGATGTGACACATAGAGTTTACCTAGAAACCAAAACTGTCAGAGGGAAATAAAAACAAAAAAAAAGACTGTTTGCATAGGTTCATGCAATCAACCTTGGACAGATGTGGATATCCTGGCTGCAACTAATTTGTTGAAGCACTTTTTATTGAATTTTAGCATTCAACCTTCTTAGGAGTCTGTCCTCATTCCACATCTTGAATTGCCAACCAAATCTCTCAGTTCGTGAAGTCTGTTCTGTTCAAGCTTGGTTTCATGAGATCATCACAGAAAAACCTCAATTAATCATATTTTAGCCTGAAAAGTCTGAGAAACCTGTATGAGAATATAAAAAGAACTCAAAGAAGCAATATCTTATAAGTTTGAAATCTAGTACGTCTTCAGGACCAAGGCCATAAAGATATTTAGTAGAGAATTTTCAGTGGTTTATCCCTGACTCTTGGGACTCAAATGGTCACCTTTGACAACTCCGGCGAGAAGCAAGTGAATTTCACTGTGGGCACAATGTCTGGTTTTGCCTTTTCCTTCTAACTATGTGGAAAACGTGAGAGACAATGGATGGACAAATGAATTGATGGCTCTGATAGATGGTTCTCAAAAATACTTTATTTGTTAGCAGTTTTAACCCAATCTTGTTTTCTTTCGGTGGAAAACTGATCATTAATCAAAAACCATGCCACACATAAAAAGATAGCAACTTAGTAAATCAACCGTAACTACTAAAATATATATGCATTTACCAAAAAAGCAAGCTACATAAAATCTTGGGACAATCTTTTATTTTATATGCAGCTTTGGAAAAAATTTAGAGCACTTAAAATGATCAGTTTCTCTGATTTTATTTTTTATAGGTATATGTTTGAGTAAAATAAACATTGTTCTTTTATCCTATTAACTACTGACAACATGTCTCTGAAATTCCAAGCAAAACTTTAGTATTTACTTGCATAAAATGAGAAATGGTCAAAATAACAAAAAAGATGCAGTGCTTTCAGGCCTCAAATAATGGAAAGACAACAAGTTCATATTCATTTAGAAACAACAATACTAACATTTTAACCCAGGAAGAATTCAGAAATCAATATTTGGTTGAATAACCATGAGGTTTTCAATGGGGTTCAGTGCAGTGGGCTCTTTCCAGAGCTGTATGTATATTACTACCAAGACAAATATTCAGACAGACTCTGCAAACTAACTATATGAAAAAGTTTTACAAAGGATTAACACAACTTTTTTAGTGCATTGTGCTGTTTGCAAATGAATGAGGTGGTTTGCAAAGATTTCTCAGCTCATGTGTGTCTCTCTTTATGCAATGACAAACCACTTTGCATTCAGACACCTGGAAAAGCTTCAGATTGTTCTTAGTTCAGCTGAATTTCAGTCTTTTGCTGAGACAGTGTGAGTCAGTTACTGAAGCAAGATGTTGCACGGCTGTGACTGCAGCAGCAGCAGCAGAAGCAGCAGCAGGCCTCTGCAGCAGTGCTGTAGCCCCTCTCTTACACGAGGACCACCTGGGTGATCTGTTTATCGTAGCCATCCTGGGCTTCTGGCCCCAGAGCACATTCAAGCAATTCATGCCTCTTTTGTTTAAAGTAAGTCAATTTATAAAGTCTACTGCACAAGCAACATGTAGATCAGAAACAGAACTACTCATCCAATCAGCACAATGCTTTCAATCTGGACATAAGGAAGCTCTTTTCTTTAACTGAAAGGCTTGTGTCACTGTTTTAGATTAATGAGAAAGACTGTATAAACCTTACTACAGATATATGAAAAAAATAGGTGGGGGGAGCAGGTATTACGCCTGTGTTTCGTGCGAGGCCAAAGTGTTTCTAAAGGTTAATTTGAAGAGAGCAGCTTCTGCTGTTATCATCCACTGTGGAACACTTTGTTTTGCTCCTGCCGTAAAAAGTGTGTTTGAGCTAACCCAAACACGGTCTATAGTAACAGTGATATAATCTACCTGAGTACACGGGGCCCACCTGCGGGGCTCTGACACAGCACGAAAAATGTTTTATCTTCTCGGCACGAATGGGCCCGGAGCAGAGGTGGGAGGTAGTGGGGAGGGGGCGTGGAAGGAAAAAGACTTGGAAGGGAGGAGAGACGGGAGCTTTTACTAGCTAACACGCGTGATGCTGTTTGGGCAGGTTGAGCCTGCAGACTCACTGACTTTTCATCAGCTAGTTTTTCTTTGCCTTAACGGCCACACTGTAATTAATCAGATGTCTGGGTTGGAGCGGCACGCAAGGGCTGGGTTCAAGACCTTTTGTTTGGATAGATGCCCAATCAGGTGTGGTTCTCCTGTTTTCGCACAGAGAAAGTAGCATGAAAAGTGAAAAGCCAAAAACATACTTTCTGAGAGGAGCGAGCTGTGAGAAAATATTATGCACATAGCACATAAACACACAATGCTATGTGCAGTATTATTTTTTATATTCTTTAATTTATGTTAAAGATTAAACTCACACTGAGTTGGTATGTCTTTTATCACAACACTGAAAATGTAGCAAGCACTTTCTCCAGAAGACTCTAAGCTGAATATGATCAGCTACACAATGTTTCTTATTTAATCTCTCTGAAATCTTTGAAATCTTATTTGGTGAAAAGCATAATTGGAAAGCAATACTAACATTTAAACCGATGCCTTAAAGAAATTAAATTTTAAAAACACAAACTAATCTCCCAAAAATATGAATTACCATTATATTTGCATTTCATCTGTCCATTTTCAAACTCTTTTTCCAAAAGTGTTCCCTTGCTAAAATTGAGACAAGGTATTTGTCTCAATGATATTGTTTCTCAAATTATTATTTGAGACAAACAATAACTTGTCTCAGTGTGTTGTCACAAGACAACTAGCCAACTTTATGCTCACAACACTGATCTCTTAAGAACTACAGAAAAATGTACTTAACATGTTGACTTGGTAAGGTAATCTCTGTTCTCTCAAGTTATAAAATATGGAGTTTACTTTATCTGTAAAGGATTAGTTGTTACAAAGAAATATTACTTTTGTATGTTGCAATTCTTGTATCCATTCTCAGAAGCAGACATTGCTTTCTGTGCTTGACCGTTGTGATAGTTTCACATCATTGCCATTCTAAGACATAAGCATGTGGTCCAATATTTGCTTCACTCTGTTTTCCCTCTCCATCCACCTGGATGTCCAAATGGCCACACTGGTTTCTCTGGCTTGCAGTTGGAAGTATTAAGTCTCAGAAGACCAAAAATACTCCTATATTCACTGGTCAATTTCTACAAGAATAAATGAAACTTACTGAAACCCCCCCCCCATAAAAATCAAATAAACACTTTAAGATTTAGATAGTTCCTTAAAATTCTAAGTTTGCAAGAAGCTGTTTGATAGACATTTACTTTTGATGTATGAGAAAAGAAATTAAAGCAAGCTCTCCACATACTGTACAGCAGCAACCTGTTTTCATTTAGATTATCACCTAATTTGAGAATGATTCTTTGAAGTACGGTAAGACACAGTAGGGCAGCACTGAAAGCTAAATCAAGAGAGTGGAAGGTAAAAGAAAAATACAAAAAATACAACCCAAAGAGATTCTTAAGGGGAGAAGAAAGAGGTGTTTCAGCTGTGCAGCATCTGGCAGCTCCATCCACCGTAATTTGCCCACATATGGATACTGACTAGATTGAGAACATTTTGTACAAAGGAGCAACAAAAGTGTGTTGCATCTCCAATATATCCATTCTGCACCACCAGATAACACTCGTGGTCAGGTTCTGTTTTATTCCATTATCTAACTAGTTTTACAACAAATGCACTGTGTGGTTCTCTTTACACTCGAGCTGCTGATGTTTGCTCCAGTGGATCAATGCTGCACCGGAGGCAGGAGGACATTATGACCCTTCGGACATCTGGAAGAGATTAAGCATTTTGTGTCAAACTTCCGATTCCTAATGATTTTTTTATAAGTATTATCACCAAATCAATATCTAATAGCACATAATGCAAACAGTCACAGCTGCTCTATTGTGCAGATTTCTAATTACTCTTGCAGTGATCCATGTAAAACCACACAAACTGAACAAGGTCAAATTTAGCTCAACATCTATTATAATTTGAGGAAAACGATAATCTTACAATTGGACTGTCATAATATGAAGCATAAAAGAGAATCAAAAATTGGATTGTGTACCAAAACAATGAAGCCAAGTTGTGGTAAAAAAAAAAAAAAAAAGCATTCATGAGACAGAATGAAATGAATTTTTTGCAGGAAAGTCGGAAGAAAAATTTGTTATTTTTAAAAGTTACATTATTTGCATTTTTTTTCCAAGAACCAAAAAAATAAATAAAAAAGATCTTCCAACATTATTTTGGTATAGTCATTTCATCAACACTATACCAAAATAGTGTTGGTATTTTGGTATAATGGTAAAGCTGTCAATGAGCATCATTGCATTTATTAAATTAGTGCAATGATGCACTAATTATTGTTATTTGTCTAGGAAGAAATTTGCTTGAAATCACTAATTGTGTCAGCAATACTTACCTCCAAATAAAAACCTGCAGCTGTCATAGCTTTGCTTAAACTGGATCCCTGATTGTGGAATTTTAGAAAATGGCTTCTTTTAATACTGTATAATTTTGCAAAGTTATTAACTTCCTTTTACAGCAAAAGCAAAATTCATGTAAGGCTTATTGTATTTTCACCCTACTGGAACTTAGGGAGGGTTTGGATAAGAAAGAAGTGCTCCTTTATTTTCAAGGTTTTGAAGGTCTTTGTCGACATCCTAATGAGCTGGTTCCCAGACTCCCTCTGAGAA